>JAOWAW010160289.1:10336-20353 GCA_028565695.1 Nicola tetela | reverse complement strand
CCCCCTTTAATCAGTGATAAATCAACCAGTAGACTTACATGTATTGCTCTGGCCATGGTAACTTTGGTAACTTAGCTTACCCTTCCTCTTTTGTCTACGCATAGAGCAACATATACATTTGACCAGCCCACTTCTGCTAGCCTCGACACTGTAGGTGGTATTTGCCTGGAGGCACGAATGTGGTCTTCATGGTGTACGGCCCAGCGTGAGTTTGCAACACATACCAGACTACTGCAACATGAAAGTAGCTATAGATCTGCCAACCATTTTCGGCTGATCGTAACCTATTGCTGGAATAAACTAGTCCTATATGAGGCTATACTCCTTTTACAGGTAAGAGCTGATTGCGATATCGATCATCGTTGTCAATATACAGCGTTATACCGCGATTCTCTGACCATCCCAGACTACGTGCGGTCAGACTGTTTGTTTTGACCGTTCTTTGAATGGGCTCAGGTACTCTTGCTATGCTTACGGCGTGTAGCTATTGCGATTGGGTGATTGAATTTTTCTCTTCACCATACAAAGTAGAGAGAGCAAGCTTTCTTATGGCTTGTTGGTGTGTAAAAAGAGTGACGGGAAAAGAAGAATTTTTACGTTTTCTAAAACGCAGAGAGCTTTGTCAGTATGGGGCCCTAAGAGAGGCCGTTTCAGGGAGAAACTGGCGAAATGCGACAAACCGGCATGATTGCGTATTTCCCTTTAGCGGTCGGCGTACGTCCACCGCACAGCTCCATGGCTATGAGTGACACATCACCCAGCTGATGAACCATGGCTGCAAACTCGCTAAATTCTTTGTAATGCAACAAACGGTTTGCTTGTGTATTACCGTTGGCGGCTCTAGCCCCACAATCCACGCCCGACGTCCACGTGATGTTCATCGCCGCGCGGACAGCGCGCCTACGTACTTACATGTACACGCATATAGCATGAGTATAAGTTCACGGCGTGTATAACTTTGGAGCGGACTAAAATAATAGTTTGTCTTTCAAGATCCAAGTGTGCAATGGCTTCCTTGCTGCAATTTACGGAAAATTCTTCTGCAAGAAGCGCAAGCGCTTCCATGATCCCAGGTGGTGGTCGTAAATAACCCTGAAACAGCAGTGGAGGAATACGAATAGCTGTAGGTACAAAGGTGCCTGTCGCCGCCATGGCGTCCAATGCGTGTGCTCTGGAAAGGCATACCGGGCATACACGCACGCCAAAGATAGTGCAGATACTACCGTATTCTCCCTGTGGAAGAAGTGGAAGCTCTTTCCAGCGAAGATCTCGTGTTTTTGGAGGCCTCCGGTTGCACCAAGGATTTGAAGGAAAATGCTGGCGAAGCTCTGTCTGCTGTGGCTGACAGTGTCCGTACCACTGTTAGGATCCACCGCGAAGCAGGCTGAACAGGTGGCTGAGCAAGGTGAGAGCCAAGCTTCCAAGGCTCCTTTTCGTGAAAAGCTTAATCCAGTACCTGAAACCGACGTCAACACTTACTGCTAAAATCTGCCACTATCCCAACTAGCGCTTGCTCTAGCCTTCTGGTTAGACAAAGATTCTGCGGAAGTGTTAGCAAGCAGAATCTCAGTTGATTGATGAATGGGTGACAGGTCTTATTCTGTAGTCTGCTACTATAGTACGTCCGGGATTCACACGGTCATGTTGTTGCTGTCTCAGTATTCTTCTCAACACTTAGAGAACCTCATTTCTTCTTTCTCTTTGGAGGTACATGCATCGGTGGCTCCGCCGCGCAGGCATCTCCGCCAATAAGACAGAGCTGTACGAAGAAAGTCTTCGCACGGCTACGTTCAACGAGACGATGCTCAGATATGACGTTTTCACGCCGTTTTACATGAGCTTTATTCTTCACGGAGACCTTCAAGGCGCAAAGGCCCTGAAAAAGTGCATCAGTAAGTACTAACTGCTAAATCGTTCAATTATTTGTTATCATGGCAAGCAATTGAGTGCAGTGTTAAAAAAAAAACTAAAACTCCAGCGATTTTCCTTTTACGGAACGAGACAATAGTCGTCGTCATTACAACCCTTGCAAGCGTGGGGGAGAGTGTGCATTTAACTCAGGTCGACAGATACACACGTGCTTATGCCGTAAGGAGCTGTATGGAGATCTTTGCGAGAAAAAGTAGGCAAAACATCTTAAGACTTCACGTGACAAACGTTTAATTTACTAGATTACGTGTATATGCGACCAACGAGAGGAGCACAAACACACTATGATAGTAATAGTTCAGTATACTAAGATAGAATAAGACGTAATAAAGCAAAACTACATACACGAAGAAGCAAATTTCATATTTTAGAGTTCAAGTTTTCACTCAAGACCTGTGGTTGTCAACACTTACCGTGACCATTACAGATGGATCCGTAGTCAGAACAATAACATTTTTGTGTGCAGTCTGTCAGATTTCTATTCCAATGTTTCACCCGAAATATTGATCACAAGTTCTCCGCCAGCACAGCAGTAGGCTGTGAGCTTCCTTGTCTTTGCAGGCGCTGATCTTTTTTTCTCTTGACTACATCAACTCAGACTGCAATGAGTGCTCACCAGACGGACCTGATCGCCCAGTGGAGTGCCAAGGTCTACGTACCAATTGTCATAGCAATGCCACATGCCACAACAACCATGCTTCGTTTCGCTGCTCTTGCAGGAAAGGATTTAAAGGTGACGGGCGGATGTGAGTCGGTGAGTTGCTCAGAGAATATGAACAAAGTATTGGCCAGATTATTATGCTGGTTACCATGGTTACCATTAATGATGCAAGAGGGATAACTTGTACATGTGTATCCTTTAGAATCTTTTATCATATTTTTTTGCAACGCTGTACCTTTATATAACAACCATGCACAGGCTTGACAGCCTCTCTAGGTTGCCATCATCTTTCTGTGTCGACGTCCCATATTCTGCGCTCTCTTTGACGCATTATTACCTTAATTTTTTATAAACTGCAATCACTATCCACCAGACAATCTGTGTCAGGCTCTCCCTCTCTCTCTCTATGTCCTCTCCATCTGTTTCTCTCTGATTCTCTCTTTTACCACCTATATTGTTATTACCTATATTGCTATTACCTATATTTCGCTATTTCTCTCATTCAGCTACTTTGTTTCCTCTGTTATCAGTTTGTGTTCTATTTTTGGCGATCCAGCTCTTAGTTCGTACAAAAAAACTTTACCTATTAAGTCTGGCCTTCATTATCTGCCAGAGTTAATGCAGAGGAGCAGTGTGCTCCTGGTTTTTCGACAGATCACATGAAGCCTGGAGATCTTGAGGGCAACAACACGAACGAATTTTAAGCCCACTTAGTTACTCAGTTAATTCAAATGTGTTGTGTCTGCTATAGTAATTTTTATTCTACTTCCAATTGTACAGGAAAAACTGTTTGAGACACACCTGAAAATTGTTCCTGGAGATCTTGCAGTCGATTGAGAATAGATTTTGATGTAGAAGTCACCCCTGTTGATGATTCTTTATCTTCTTATTCAGACGACAACGAGTGCAAGCAAAGGCCATGCAGTCGCCATGCCAACTGTACCAATTTTGTTGGATCATACAGTTGCACCTGCTGGTCTGGATATCAAGGAAGTGGGAAAGTCTGTCGTTGTAAGTTCAATTGAAGTTATTCTATTAACAATCACAGATTGTACCCTACTATCCGTTTTGCTTAACCTAATTCACAGAAAGAACATGCATATTTGAGACTTGACATGGCTAGATGTGTCAGCACTATTAATGCATAATTTAGCAGCTTACTACCAGCTATATAAACTTATATACCACGTGTACTACCTCCACTCCCCATCACGCGGAGAAAGATGGAACCAAACTCTTTAACATTTTGTTAGAAAACTATATTTCCATGACCAGCCACCAATTGATTTAAAGTGAACATTAAGCAAAATATTACAGAAAACCCTGGAGGCACTTCAAGTGCACTCACAGAGTATTTTAACCACTTCTGTATGCCCTGCCTACTTGTGCGCTTTTTGTCAAGAAGTTCTATTAGACAGCCCAAGCGTCCAACCACCGCATAAAATAGACACCATTAGAGCACCGTGCCAATACTATACATTCCATATTACTAATTAAGATCTGGGTGACAACGGAGTATTTAAACCAGCTATCTCCAGTTTTCATTCACACTAGTTAGCACCTGCAACAGGCCACCATTAAGTTGTTCGTGCTGTCAAGAAACCATTGTTTGCTTTAGTAGTTAAACAATGTTACAAAATAAATGTGCTATTGACAACACAGAATGTTATTCTGACTATTGTTGTCATAACACAACTGAATTATGTGACATAAATCTGTGAATAATTGCATTGCTCAATTCCGCACTTGTGCAATTGCTCGAAAAGGTATTTCAAGCGGTAGTGTTAGCTGATGCGGTGTATGTTGCTATGCCATTTTAAGAGTGGGAAAATTAAAATGACTGCCTACCGGAGCATTGGTGCACCTTGCATCGCATATCATGACATGGCACATGTAGCTAGTGCAAGGCCTACAGCTCTGCGTATATGTATCAGTGTCTCACATAGTAGTGCCTTAAGCAAATTATATGGCAACATTCACTGCATCTGTTGACACTGCCGCTTTAATGCTGAATAGGTTGTTGAAAACAGAAATTTATTAGACTGAGCTTGTACTTAGCACGTGAATGAAGTGAGTGGTAGACTCAATGCCTTTCTTCATCAAGCAATACCTTTTCAATGCTGTGCTTTTATCAGCTGTTGATGAGTGCCGCAGCAATCCATGTCAAAATGGTGGAAGGTGTCACGATCTCATCAATCAATACAGATGTGAATGTGCAGTTGGTTATGAGGGCAGAAATTGCGAAAATCATAAGCTAACAAATTTCTCCTTCTAACCCTCAACATTTATCATCTTCAAAATTTTGATATGATTTTCTATCCTTCCCTACAGGGCTATAATTAAAAGTATGTGATGAACTCGTGTACGTGTGGTTGTTAAGTATTTTAGAAACATGGCTATCCAACAGTTTGACTACAATCACACATCCATGCACAAAGGCTAACTGAGGCAGTGGAATACATATCACAGCATTACAGGTATACACAATGTTTCCTGTAAGAGTGAGTTTCTGATACACCAGAGACCAACAGACATGACTCTACATCCCTCAGAATGTGAATCCTTGGACCTTATGTCAGACCTGTTTGTCTGCTACAAGTTCTCTGACACTCTTGTCTAATTGCTCTGCTCTGCTGGAGAATGGCAATCCTGTTCTGATGTCTGTGTATCTCTGTAGTATGTCTCTCTTTCTTATACACTTTATGCATTTTTCAAGAAATGGGCGCTGTTATTTACTAATGATTTGCATATCAATTCAAATGTTAACCAACCTGACCGTGACCTTGAAAAAAGGAAATTATTATATTTGCTCTGTTTTATTTTTTTTAATTTTTTTATCTCAATCCAGGATGGCTGCATGCAGATACACACAAGACTCTTCCAGAAGATTTACAGACTTTTGAGAAACGTCTGGGCGACCTAAGCAAAGAAGTGGAGGCCATTGTTAGTTCCTTTTATACCAGTGTTGTGTCAAATTCATTCAACTATAAAATAAAGAACGTGGCCAGCTAACCAGAGTTGACATGATGCACACGTATACATACAAAGGAATCTATTGCAATTGTCCCACACAGTGCCTAAAAGAGCCTATTCATTCAAACATTCATCACTCAACCGTCTAAGATCTAACCCTTTGCTCATGTCAGTCGCAGCTTTGTTTCACCTGCTGCCCTGTATCTTCATGATAGCAAGTATTTCACATGCAAATCGCTAGCAAATAAGGGTGACTCGTGATTTCCTTGTGGTCGTGCCTGAGACAGTACGTATGGCTATGCAAAACTATTTGTGAGCAGCTTGCTCTCAAGCATGTAGGATGCACCCACCAAATGCATGTGGGGTCATATGACGTACCATACGATAGCCATTTTGAGACTTGCTGCTGATGGCCGAGGCTGCGCCCAGCATGTTTGAAGCTATATCCTGTGTGCAACATAGACTGGGCATTGATTTTTGCAGTTCTTGTTTTGTACATGCACTGCTATGATGCAAACTGACTTAGTTTGGTGAGTGACCCAGGTTTAGTGCTTCCATTTTAGCGAGAAGGAAAAAACACCTTGGCTGGACCAGCAAAAAAATTTCCTGAGCCCTGTTGAAATGCACCTTGCTCTACACTGTGTAGACATCCTCAAGGTTTACTGCTGTCATGCTCACATACATGCATGTGCAATTATATAGGCTTCTACCAGCTCTCCTCAAAACTGTCTTGCCATTTGCCCCAAATTTCTTTCCTTGATTTTCTCTTGGCTATTTGTGATTCCTTTGTTTAATCTGTACAATGACGGTCTTTTTTAAGCTGAAGCCAGAGCCCAATCAGCTGATGAAGTTAGTGGAGCTATGTCCAGTGCTTCTAGGAACCTGCTCAGAGTTGTTATTGTGCTCATTACTCAATACACCCCAGACAAACTACCCAACACCAGTTGATGATCATGAACAAGTCCCCCTTCCTTGGTATCAGGAACTGAACAGGATCCTACTGGCACCTTTTACTATGGAAACTGTAGTTGTGACCCTAGCTACATTGTCATTACCAACTATGCCCAACAAAATACTACTACTATGGGTTCTCATTTATCAGGCAGTAGAGAACTGTGCTTGACATGAGGTCGGCTTTTGTGTGTCTGCCACAATGGACAGGTTGTGGAACATCTTCTCTAGCGACTGTTATGTGCGCCTTTATCTTCATTGCAGCTGGATCCCAGAAGAAATGTAAGCCAGACAAACAACGTTTCCTTAAGAGAAAAGGAGTGTATCCTGGGAATGAGTATGTTGAGTTTGCTGATTGATACAGTTCTGAACCAATAATGACTGGTATCACTCTCTGCAGATTATGACGGCACATCTTGCCCTCCCTGGTGCATCTACAAAGTGACACATTTACAACATAGGAACTTGAATGGAATTGTTTGTACCAGTAACTGGTGCCCCTGAGCATGCAGAAGAACTTCTAGTATACCAGACAACAATCGTAGACACCAACCAGCTGAAGCTTTACATACCAATCTGCATCATGGTTTGCATCTGATCCAAGAATTTGCAGCTTTGGCGCATCAGATGATCAGGGATGGAAAATCATTGACTTGAACATTCACCAAGCATGTTCTACTGGTAAAACACGAACACTCTGTGTGTTCTGGCAGCTTCAACACCCCTTCAGGCCTGATATGAAACTTTGGGAACCACCTTCTAGACAAACTGCAATGAGACAAAATCAGAGGAAGCACATTCCAACTTCAGTATACCTCCTATATGTCTTTCATAATGGCCAGACAGTTGGTTGGAACCTTAATGTAAGGCCCTGTGCCAACTCAGCCACTGGTCCTCTACTGACAACATTGTCGCTCTTCCTCCTTGTGTGTGTGTGTGTGTGTGTGTGTGTGTGTGTGTGTGTGTGTGTGTGTGTGCATGTGTGTGTGTGTGTGTGTGTGTGTGTGCGTGTGTGTGTGCGTGTGTGTGTGCGTGTGTGTGTGTGCATGTGTGTGCGTGGGATGTGTTAACATTGTCTAAAATACCACTTAAAATATCAAGAGAAAGACCAATCCCCAAATGTTCTTAAAGAATTGCTGTACAAAAGCAATAATTGAATTGAGCAACATTGGTGTGTAACTTTTTACAAGTCCATGGATGTAATTCTTCACACTTAGAAGAATAATTCTGTCATTTTGAAACTCTTTTGTGTGCTCTCATGCAGGGAAGGTCTGTCAGCCTACTCAGTAAGTAACAGAGTTTCATTTGAAAATTTTCATGGAAGGTCTAGAGCTGTTTGCTGTTGATACAAAGCTAAACCCTGTACTGCTTTGCTGTAGTGGTGATGCAATGAGCTCTGAGTATTACAGTTGCAAGCTAATATCTTGCATTTTTATTTGTGATAAAATCATCACCAAATGATGCCTCCTTATATGGCAGACAGGTCTGTAGAGCTTAACACATAGCAAATACCCAACATTAGCCAAGGAAACAAATATTCACACTGTAATAAGGGCATCTTTTGCATCAAAACATATTTTTATTAGTGATGAAACCAATATTCTGAATATTTGAATGTTCGTTTGTTGACGCAAGTTCGAATGAATACTTCCTCCGACCAAATATTCGTATACGCTAAAAGGGCAATGGACTATAATATTACAGTAACTATACAATGATAAACATGTTGCCTTCCATGTAATATTCGTCTGGATATTACTCAGGTTACAAAACTGCACCTTCACTTGCCCCTCAATGCCCTGCATTTATACTATAGTAGTATCCTAGATGGGTGTATGCGCATGTATGACCGAGAGTGTGCTTGTGTTGGTGACTAGACTGGACTAGTCAGATTGTTGCAGGCCACAGGAGTTGGTTTTGTTCCACTGAGCTTCCGGAGTTCACAATAATTGCAACAACAATAAGAAAGTTGCTATGGCTGTTTTGTTCTTTTCTTCTATGGGCATGCAAACAGATTTGTTGCCATCTTCTGCAAATAATGATAAATGTCACAGCAGTTGTCTCATTGTTGTGTGCCACCCGTTGAATTGATCTGCCCAGATCTGCCCAGAATTTAAGGCGTCAAAGAAACATACTTTTAGTAGATCTTGACGTTCTTGTGAGTGGGATCATTTTGAGAAGTCTAGCGACAAAGCTGCTGTTTGCCAACTCTGCCACTCTTATTAATCTAGAAATCTTGTACCCACGGTGTTTTCTTTAAAGTTTTAACTGATATTAACGTTTTAACTGATATTAAAGTTTTAACTGATATTAACGTTTTAACTTATATTAAAGTTGGCTTTGTGCAGCTGTGTCTGGCTCTTGCTCTCTGCTGTAGCTTAGATGTACCACGTACACATACCATACACATATCATACACGGCAACATAAGTCAACACGGGCTTTGCTCACAAGCGACAGAATATCCGTTTGTTTGTTCTTTTGTTTCAGCCAAGAATATTTGAATACTGGGTTTTCATATTCGTTTCACCACCAACTTTTATCATTGATATTGTTAGTTATTTCGTTTTTTACCTATAATTGCTACCCTTTATTCTGCAGCAAGAGACCACTGCCAACCGAATCCTTGCAAAAATGGAGGCCGGTGTGTTGATCAGGACAATGAGTTTCTCTGCTTGTGTGACATAGGATTTGCTGGTGGCAATTGCACAACTGGTAGGGGAAGAACAGCAAAGCCTTGCAAAGAAACTGATTCTTTTCATGCACCACATGGATTTAGAGATGACTGACTGTGGATAAAAACCTGTATAAAGTGTGCTATAATCAATTCAACCATTGGTGGATTTTCAACAAATTGTGGAAACATTAATGCAACAGCCAGCGCTATGAGGAAACTTTGCCTCTTATCATTTGTAGGAAGTTGCTATTCCCAAGGCATGTGCCAAAGTTTCTTGTACCCGTCAAGTTACATTCATGTTATAGCAATGCAAACAGTGTACCGAAACCTCAAGATAAAGAAACTTATACAAATAGTTCAATAGAGAAACAGAGAGTGTGTGTGAGAGAGAGAGAGAGAGAGAGGGTCAAGGTGGGAGGGAATTTTGCACTATCCACTGTGAGTACATTACAGATTGTAGAAAAAGTTATGCGCTCTCTCAGTAAACTCTCTGTGTACACATGTTCCTGCCACATTTATGTGGGCAAGTGTCTGAGGTCCATTGCCTGGGTGTGCATATGTGTTTGTTTGTCAGAGAAAGTGTGTGTGTTCATTTTAGTGAGTGAGTAGTGAATGTGTGTTGTGTGTGTGTGTTTGTGTGTGTGTGTTTGTGTGTGTGTGTTTGTGTGTGTGTTTGCATGTGTGTGTGCGTGCGTGTGTGTGTGTGTGTGCCTGTCTGTCTGTGTGTCTGTGGCTGTGTCTGTGTGTGTCTGTGTGTGTGTCTGTGTGTCTGTGTCTGTGTGTCTGTTTGTGTGTGTCTGTGTGTCTGTGGCTGTGTCTGTGTCTGT
>JAOWAW010160289.1:0-10236 GCA_028565695.1 Nicola tetela | reverse complement strand
TGTGGCTGTGTCTGTGTCTGTGCGTGTGTGTGTGCGTGCGTGTGTGTCTGTCTGTGTGTCTGTGGCTGTGTCTGTGTGTCTGTGTGTCTGTGTCTGTGTGTCTGTGGCTGTGTCTGTGTCTGTGTCTGTGTCTGTGTGTGTCTGTGTGTCTGTGTGTGTGTGTGTCTGTGTGTCTGTGGCTGTGTCTGTGTCTGTGTCTGTATCTGTGTGTGTGTCTGTGTGTCTGTGTGTGTGTGCGTGCGTGTGTGTGTGAGTGGGTGGGTGGATAGGTCTGTGTGGGTGTGTGTGTTTGTGTGATTACATCAACTCATTAATCCAGAATGACACTTCTTGTAGACTCAAACTTGCCAGGTAACTATGCACAAGGGAATTTAAAAATTGGGGAGATACTTGGTCTTGTAGTATTCTTTCTATTCTCTTTTGACAGTAGCTTTTTGATTAAGTAGAATCTGGCAGTTGTTGGTGTTAGGAAAATTATAAATGTTCTTCATTTGCACTGAAAAATTTAAGGATATATCTGGTTAACATCTTGAAAAATAATTCAGGCCGCCTAATTTGCAAAACCCGAAAACTGCAACCTCAACCTCTTGCACTGATCAATCTTTCAGCTAAAAAGAGTTGTCTTCATGGCGTGCTTTGTAACTTTCATTTGAAATGATCTCATATCTTCTGTGTGAGACATAACAGAAAGAATACCATACTGTAGCCTATGTCCGTAATGGCCTGAGGATTTATAATAATGTATTTCATGAAGAGACCACCCATGCTGGGGGAATGACAGCTCAAACATTTATTGATATTTGTGTTGGCTTGCAATTGGACAGCCCACACAGCAGTTCGACAACAATGCATGCAGGAGAATGACAGTCACAATCTTCACTACTTAACCAATTCCCCAGCTCAACGGGCTTCATGGGAAGATTTGTAACTGCTGCTTGACACGTATTGATATCCAGGCGTATTTTATGTATTGTGCTGTCACGTCTGGTGTACAATTAGTGCATAACTCAATCAAAGTTTCTATATAGTGGGAAGCTGATGCACTTGAAATCATTGCAGGTTAATTGTTTGCCTTACAAACACGTTTTCCAGTTACTATTGTCCTTCTTATTCATCCTATTGCAACTGTCAGGATTTAGAGAAACAAGTGTTTTTGCTGTAGCCTCCTGCTAGCACATTTATTCAAATGGCGTGGTGGCAAACAGTGAGTGCAGCAGAAACGATAAATAACGCTCAAAAAATTCTGCGTGGCTTTCACTTTGAACATGAAGAAGATTTCCCAACATATCAGTCATAAGAAACTCTTTTCGTGATTGTCACATGTTGCGTGGGTTTTAAAACCTGCAGTAGCATGCTTTTGACCCCTAGCATGTTAGGTCAAGTATCTCTATCCTTCTGTACTCCTTGTCTTATTTATCTTATTTATGACTGATAAAATCAGATGCATTTCTGGTGAAACGTCTAACCAAAAATAAATTATGAGTGGTATGCTGGGAAATCCTCTTTATGTTCTGACTACCCAGTTCTAACTTTCACTCCCCATCTGAATTTTCCATTTCCCTTTTGTGCAGGAATGTACTGGGTTAAACCTGTAGGAGGGGCTCCTCGGAAGGTAAGTAAGTACATGTAGCTGTATTGGTGATCATGGTGGGCTTCTTCTTCTGACAGTATGGTTGATTTTTGACTGTGCCTCAGGGCTTAAGTAAGATGGAACATAGCATTCGCAAATAGTGAAATGTGATTTCACCCAAAAGACTGTACGCTCAAAAATTTTTTGGAGCATCTGATTTGTCTAAGATGTGTCTTCAAAAGTGGTTTTGACCTCCACAGTTGGAGCATATTGTTGGCCATACGCAGGCAGTACTAGCGTGCTGTTCCATGCAGATGACGCTTTCCGCAGGGGCAACAAACGTGTGGGGCTTTGGCAGTCAGTTTCACTGCCAAAGCCTCCACATTCTCATTTGTGGGCTTTGTAGGTATTATAACGCAAATAGTCGTAGTCTGCTGGGCAGCACATTCACTGCCTTTATACTATGCAATGCAATTTTGCTGTTCTATAGTCTAGTGAGAGAGAAGAGTTTCTTTGAGGCTAGAGTTGTGAGCACAGCAAACTAGATGGCCTTGTCAGTTTTGATCATGCATTGTTTTCCCAAAAATCATAAAGGCACACCTGCTGGCGAGGTACTGCAAAAATGATTTGCCATCCTGATTTTGGCGGCTATGGAACATAAATTCGTCATAAATGACATTGCCAGTGCCTACGAAGTGTTCTTTGATGTAGTCTAGTGCCATCCAATGATGTCAGCCTTTTTGTTATCTGATGTAAACGGCAACAAGTCATTGATATCTAATGAGTTGAGGCCTATTGTTGTGACAATTTCAGCAGCATGTTGGTGTCAGTCTTGTCTGTGAGCTTCATAACAATGGCATATGCTTCAAAAAGTTTTGTTTACTTACTCCATGCCGCTACATGAGGGGTATTACATTATAATTTACCCGATTACATGGTGTCCAAATATTTGTTCAGGTATAACTGAATTCTGTTATTCCGCTTGCTCCAACAAGAAAACTTGCAAAAAGAGGTTAAAAACCATCAGGAGTTTGTAATTTTTTTTTAATTTTAGAGGTTCTAAATTGTTGCAGCATGCTAATAGTTTAACAGTTTAATCATTATTTTGATCAGCCATTAGTTAAATCAATAGATAATCAATCGTTAGTTAACTCAATAGTTTAATCAATAGAAGATGCCCTTCATTAGCCATTATTAAGGCTATTGAACATGTTTATGATGGGCAAAGCAATTGAAAGGGAATGCAGCACAGCCACCGACATCAGAGGTGGTACTAGGTATTGTCTGTTTAGTTTAATGAAGGAGAAATCTGAGGCTTTATGCCTAATTCACTTACAATTGTACCTGTGGCCTCCTAACGTTAAAGCTCTCTTACACTTTGTTTAGCGCTCACAGCTTTTTTCTGTCATTTGCGTTTAGTTTAAGGCTGGGGAGATCTGAAGCCTTTGACTTCTTGGGCGTTCCTTTCCTTGGCGACTTCTTAGCGCTTATTTCTGTTATTTGACCACAGGCTGTGTAGTCACCGTAAGAAAGAAAACAAATGCATCTTGGTCACACCCTTCTGATGGGGATATAATGATATAATAACAGGGATGTTTCCTTATCATCACGTGTAGCCATTGTGTTCTCATATGAAGACACTCTATATAACCTTGTGTCTTGTACAACGCTTATTGTTAAAGTTGGTCAGTAAAGTGGCAACACATGAAATATTCATGGATCAACAATCTGGCTTCAAGCCTGGCTAAAACAATTTGACATTGATTGTTGGCAACTGGTTATTTGGGTGTGTTACAACAAAATCTTTTGCTGTCCTAGTTAACTGTATGGTGGAAACTTTAAAAATAACATTTAAACTTTTTTAATTAATCATAAACAATGCCCTAAATTACAACTCCAAAACTTCTTATCTCCAGTTAAAAGACGATTTTTATTTAAAATGACGTTTTGTCCAGGATTTCCCTGGCCATCATCAGGTTATTTGGAAGCAGGTTATTTGGAAGCAGTGTGGGGACGTGTCCTCTTTTTATCGTGACATTTTAGCGTGACACAATACGTCGCAGCGTCCGTGAGGTGTTAGCAATTCATGTATGTGACAAAACTATAAACAGAGATAACGGACTGGAGCTCAGCAAGCTCTGGCTAGACTTGGTAACAAACACCTCACACACCCCCGCTCCTCGCACCTAGATTCATGCATGCACTATCATCATGATTAGATCGACACCTTGTACATATCGTTTCAGCACCTCACACTTATCACTCAACACCACCTTCTAACTCTTTCAAGCCAACACCAGATAAAAAGAGGACATGTCCCCGCACTGCTTCCAAATAACCTGATGATGGCCAGGGAAATCCTGGCCGAAACGTTGTATTAAATAAAAATTGTCTTTTAACCGGAGATAAGAAGTTTTTTGGAATTGTAGTTACTCTTCTGGTGAAAATCCCAGAATCTTATCATGCCCTAAGTTATTCTGTCTTTATCGGTTTCAAGGTTTCAGTTATCTATGTGATCCCAACAGCTAGGATTCACCAACGATTGTTGTCTAAATATGATCTTTTGCAGCATGCTGGGCACGTGTGAGTTGAAGTTTTTGTGTTTTGTTCGTATAAGATGACATCAGGCTGGTCATGTTACACATGCAAATGAAGTAACTCTTCTGGCACATTTACTGTGACATGGCTGCTGGAGGAGGATGGATAAGAGTCGTCAACATTGATGCAAGAGAGAACCAATGCCCAGCAAACTTGCGAACAATTTTCAGTGCTGTTCATGCTTGCATTTTGAAAACTAGCTATGGTTGTACTTCCAACAAATTCAGTGTGCACGGCATCGCTTATTCAGAAGTTCACAGATATGCTTATGGCTATCAGGTATGTGAGGGGTTGACCTCTACGGTCGTTTAAGGAGAGTATTCCCTCCTAATCAAACCGCATCTTACATCCAGTAGTTTGGTTATCTGAATCTTGCTCTGTGTGTGTGTATGTGTGTGTGTGTGTGTGTGCCTCTTTGATGCATCGTGATATAAATTCCTTAGGTTAACATTGCTATAATATTTTTCAATACTATGCTACGGATGCATTTCACAGCCGGAGCATATGGATCAATGACAGCTATGTGGTTGGTATCTCTGTTACACATGGACTGTCAAGAAAGCACATCTTGACTTTTGCAATTGGTCTCTCACAAGACTACAATTATCCACAACATAACTGTCCCTGCGATCAGAACCCTGGCCCCAGTCCGCCCTCTTTTGTTGGTGATGACTACTACTGTGAGCCAGGCACAAAGGATCACTATGATTCTGGAAGCAACAACATCTGGCACAGTGAGCGTCTGTGGGATGGACATTGTAACTCAAAGAGCAGATGTTGTGACCGTGGTGGTATGCCATTCTTTGTTAAAAACTTAGGAAGAAAAATCCCTGATCAGCTGGAGGTCAGAGTGTGCATTAATTCCTGTGTTAGGTGAGAATACTGGCATTGAGAAAATGGAGCTTTTGTTCGCTAAGGTTGCCTTAAATAAATTTTTTGAAAAAATAATGAGCATGGTTTGTGTCTTCTGGAGCACTCTAGATATTGAGCTTTTTCTGCTGTTTTGGCCTAAATGCTTCTAGTTATGATGTTTGTGAATGGCAATTTGCAGTTGCATATTTTTGCGCCTTTTCCGAGGTTAAACTTGACTGGACATTGCTTATGAGTTTCCCTTGCCTTTCCTTTTGCGTTGGTGAAATGTTTTTTATTCTCTACATTTAAAAACCAGCAGCTGCTGTTGGCGCTGCCATTGTGATGGCAGATCTACCCAAATCGATGTGTGTCCTTTTTTCTTGTGATTTCGCACCATACCGGCTTTAAGCTGTTATTTTTAGCAAAAAGCTGTCAGCACAGAGTGCAGAGCTGGATGTCAGCGCTTGTGGGATTATACCTATTATTGGCGGCTCACCAGCAGAGCCTAACGGATGATAGTAATTCATGTACATTCTTCTTTCCTATAAGGGTGAAACGAAGGTGCCGTACCTTCGATAGCTCGTTCGATCACGCTGTTATCGAAGGACCTGCGGCCTTCACGAGTAATTTTTTTAGATCACTTGCTTGTACATATACCAGATGAACTACGCATAAGACTCTAGCACAAGTGCATAAGTGTAGATGTAGATTATGCATGCGTAATGCTTGGGGCACGGGAATTGCTAAATCGTATCCGGCCGTGCCGACTGCAGTGCACTGTACTATTATAGTATACAATACAGATGTCAGCTGACCTTCACGGTAGCCTACATGGTACAGAAAGTAGACAATGCGAGTAAGGAAGACACAGGTTTTCCATACAGGTCAGCTAGCACAGCTGCAGCTAGCTGCCATCTACAGTTTATTCCAGTGAAATCAGTGTAGAATAGTTTACAGGTACATACATGTATAATGTAATCAGTGTTGGTAATTGTTGGACTGGGCAATAATTATAATACCCATTATTACCCGAGGCCGAGGAAATACCAGCCTATATTTACCCGAGCCCACATATTGCCCGAGGCGCAGCCGAGGTCAATATGGCGAGGGAAATATTCGGCCGGTATTTCCGAGGCCGAGGGTAATAAAGGGACTTATCCCAGTAGATTAGCTAAATGACCGCCCCAGAGCCCTTTCTCGCTAGTTTTCGAATAGCTCAATACCAAAAGAATGCCCGCGGCAACCGTGCGACGTAGGGTGCATGTGCTCTGGAGTCACTTGTCACCAGCTCTTGGCAAGCAGTCCCAAGTGGTGCAGTCGTTAGGTGTACGGCTTTCGCTCGAGCAGTCTCGGTTCGAGCCCTCTCCTTGACCGCAATTCTTTTCTTTACTGATTTTTCCTTCCATTTCTTTCCTTTCGTTCGAAGTATTCTCTTTCGTTCGAAGTTGACAAAGAGTGACAGAGTACTCAACTCGTACTTTGGTTTGATTTCTAAGAAAAGGTTGTGATAGTGAAAACATATTATATTAAAGCATGTAATAAGGACATTATTCCATAACCAATCATTTTCTCAAAGATAGCATTTGAGAGATCCTGACTGGGTAGTAATAACATGAAGAGGATTTCCCAACACACCAGTCACAAGAAACTTTTTTCATGAGACGTTTCGCCAGAAATGCCTCTGGCTTCATCAGTCATAAGAAAGAAGAAGAAAGAAGTAAATAAGAAAGAAGTCTTTTTTATGACTGATGAAGCCAGAGGCATTTCTGGCGAAACGTCTCATGAAAATAATTTCTTGTGACTGGTGTGTTGGGAAATCCTCTTCATGTTATTACTACCCAGTCAGGATCTCTCAAATGCTATCTTTGAGAAAATGATTAAGAAAGAAGTCTTTCTTATGACTGATGAAGCCAGAGGCATTTCTGGCGAAACGTCTCATGAAAACAGTTTCTTGTGACTGGTGTGTTGGAAAATCCTCTTCAAATCTTTTCCTCATTCACTTTACTCCGGCTGAGACGCACAGCGGACTCGACGCGACAAAGCGCCTAGCCGAAACGAAAGTCACACGATCGTAATCGCTCGGCCAATCCGCTAGCTCAAAAAGACTACTGGTTTCATGGCGAGCTTTATGACTTTCGCTCGACACGATGCAACATTATTTCATACTATTAAGCATGTTATAATGACATTATTAATTTTCATGCTTAAAAGTATGAAATATCGTGCCATATTTCTGGTTGCGACTCGTATGTGAAAGATGGGAACTTGGGCATTATTGAATGGCGGATCTGGGATAAGAGGGTCGTTATCAAACCATCGATAACTAGTTCGATAAGCAATCAAACCTTTGAATGGCCGAAATGGCCACTCGTTTCACCCCTACTTTTGTACACTGACCATACATGTACACGGCGTAAATAGACGTTGCAGTACAAAACACGTGACGAGATGTCATATAACAGAGCCACAGGCCACCCGGTCACGAGGCCAGCATGCAGCAATGGACCGTACCCGTTCATGGTAGGCGTTCGGGAGCGTTTAAATCTCTACCGCATTCAAGAACCTCACGTGCGGACGCATCGAGAGTCGGATTGTGGAAGCTTCTAGAATCACCTCGACCTCCGGTGAGGGTCTTCTGCGCATGTCTGGACTGTTGCAGCCCTGGCCAGAGCTTGGTGGTCATTATAATGAAATCATCAGGCTGCCTTAGCTTCCAGCTAGTTGTGAGGAGGCAACTGCAGTTGGTGAATCCGCGTTTATCCAGAGTATGAGCTAACCGATAAGAGGAGTTGTAGGACCCAGGTCGAGGAACGCTGGAGCAGCGGTGTTAACCGCTGGGCTGCATTGGAACGATCTCTGCTTCAACAGCGGCAGTAAGAATCAGTGCTCTAGCACTAGGTTTATATATAACGCGAAATGTGGTACTTACCTTATGCTGTTTCACACAATTGGCCGAGTTGCGGTGATTCCCTTGAAGAGCTCTAGCGACTATGCTATATTGAAAAACTAGAACGCTATAGCGGCCGATAGCGATGGCTGTAATGAAGAAACTAAACTAAACACTGTTGAGGCTGTGGAGATTCGGAGCAATCCGGCCATATCTAGCGTTGCTGATCTCCTAGATGCACGTAGGCCAAGAACATGTACATAAAGGATTCAATTTAGTGCAGATTATTTATAGATTCTCAGTCATTCAAGGGCGTCTGTTCGTTACTCTGTATGGCTATAATGTGCACGCGCCCAGTTCGCTCGCTTCGTACGTGAGTGCTGACGACGGAGGAATTCTTTCTCGTTATTGTAGCTTGTCGGAGAGTGCGTTTTTCTGGTGAGGTTCGCTTTGAGAGCTGACTGAACAGCTGTTAGTGCATTCATTCTTTCCGTTCTTCGTTTCTCTTACTGAAGTAATCACACAGACGATCGCGACAGCTTCATATACTTCGGGCGTACCTGTGAAATACTTTTATCTGAACCGGCCTGGTATTCGCTTCTAGCTGCGGGTGATTGCGCAGTTTAGATGGGCAAATACCCTGGCCGTGTCTGGGTAATTCCCTGAACCCCGTTCGCGGTTTTGCTGTAGGTCGAGTGACTCACCAGCACGTAAGCTGATGAGCTCTAGCTTTGGAAAGAGTCTCAGCCGGTTTTGCAAGCTGACCACACTGGCGCCACAGCAAACCACACGGGAACGTATTCAGCAGTCGCTCAGATCAGATTCTAACTTAATCGCATGCATCATAATTTCCGTTTCCAGGGGATCGTTCGTTTTACTGTACTGTTATAATGCAGTTTGGCTCTGGGTTGCGAGGTCACGCGGTTGCTCAGTATACCTGGTATACCCGGTACGTAGTAAGACAGAAGAAAACATTTGCATTTCCTCTCGTCCTGATCATCCACGCATGCGCATCGATATTACTGACCGCAACAACCAGCTGCGTAATAGTGCCAGTAGTGGCAAGCCAAAGTGACAACCGGAATTAATTTTCACTCTTGTGTAGCACGAGCATTATAAACTTCCCTCGTAGTTACTTCAAGTTCGCCATTGGTAGATGCCTCCAGATTTTCACCAATAACGATCCTGCTCAGTTCCGTAGCGGCCTCGGCCGCTTTTGTACATGGCCATCAGAACTGAGTCTAGAATTTAGCCACTTCTGCACTGCTAGCTAGAATCCTAGAATATGACATACACTTCTAAGCCCAGGTACTCGCAGCTTCTCCTCGATGGCTATCCATGAACTAGATATTTTTCTCTCTAGCATGCGCGCCCAAAACGTGTAGGCGCAAAGAGGAGCAGGTCTGTTCATACAACTCCGTCGATATAGCATTTATAAGCCATACGATATTGAGACGTGTTTGCAAATAATTGGATATGGCATTATAAGTGCAGGATTGAGAGGCGTGGTCTATTGTTATAATGGCCTGTTATCAGTATACATGTTCGTCTGGTAAGCGTACATTCTTTCGCCAGTATAATAATAATAATAATAATAATAATAATAATAATTATTATTGTTGTTGTTGTTGTTGTTATTATTGTTATTTAATAATAATTGGGTTGCTCAATAACTATAGCTAATCGGGGAGCTTTCCTCGAGGGGGAGAGAAACAAAGGGAGAAAGCAACTACAAACCAAAACTGAACTTGTCACTAATTTCAACAAACCGCCACTCATGCCTGAATATACTTAGTGTTTCTGCCTGAAACTGACCGTTCAACAGACGACACGCAACACTATGATTCATTTCGAGTTGCGACTCTTAGCGCACGCAATAGGTAGGGCTGATGCGCTCAAGGGATTGCTTGACTTTAGAATCATGTACATGGCCAGCCCTCGATCCCTGTCATTATCCTCATCAGCAGGGTGTGCCCGAGATGCTCTTGCCTACTTCTAACCGTGGCTACAGAGCTTGGGGTTGAATAACAGAAACAAGTGCTAAGGAGAGAATCATCACAAGTAGTCAAAGGCTGATGCTCTCTCCGGCCGTAAACTGAACGGGAATGACAGGAAAAAATCTCTAAGCCCTAAACAAAGCGTTAAGAAGGCTCTAAGGTTAGGGGAACCACAGGTACAAGTGCAAGTGGTATCAGGCTTCGGATTTCTCCTTAATTAAACTAAACGGAAACTATACTTATACCCACACCTCCTACGCTGTCGATGGCTGCACTGCCTTTTCTAGCAATACGCTCAGCGCACGTCATCAACATGTGTAATGGGCTTGATG
>JAOWAW010160178.1:1260-18558 GCA_028565695.1 Nicola tetela | reverse complement strand
ATTTTTTCCAGCTGGCAGAAGAGGCTCGCAAAACACTGTTTGAACTGCAAGCTGCCTCAGCAGCTGTCGAGTCAACAGGCCAAGCCAAAGCTGAAGCGCGTGTGAGTGTCCAAGTCCTTATTCTTCATTGAATGCGCTTTCTTGATGTGCTCTGTGGCTGTTTAGCTGTCTGCTTCTCTGTCTCTCTCTGTCTGTCTGTCTGTCTGTCTCTCTCTCTGTGTTTATGTATGAAAGCTCAATACAAGAATTGATATAGCATAACTATGCCTATGTATGCTGTTGGAACATTACTAGGCTCTGCTGTAAATTGCTGCCAGTGCGTCCAGCCATTTCTAGCTATAGGCAGTTTTCTTACTCTACTGCCTGTGATAAGAATTTTTCATATCTTGGCCTTCATGTCAAACACTGACTGTACTGTTATCGCTGACATGTACTTTGAGACTGGCAATTATTCATGGTAGCGTAGTAGTAAGTGAATCCAGGGTCTGGTGCAGACATTGCACCGTGAGACAAGACGTTTTGTGTGAACATTTTTGCCCTTCAGGCCCAAGCAGAACGACTTCTCATTGAAGGTCAAAGTGAGATTGAAGGTATGCTCTTGTTTCTGTTGTGTGTTCACCAATCTTAGCCCAGCAAATAAAGGTCCACTTTTATGAAAGTTCAATATTGTATGTGCTGGCTTGGTGCTTGCCTTGTCTCATGTGTGTGGAACGGGATTCTTGTTGAAATTGTCTCCCCTCTGCTGTTCATTTTCTGACACCTTGATTTATGAATGTTACTGTATGTTGCACTGTAGTCAGCAGGTGTTGAGAATCTCAGCCTGTTCTTGTGTTGAAGTCTGCATGATTGCTCCCACAAGAGACAGCGTTTATCTGCACTTTGAGGTGCTGTCTGCCATTAGTCTGAATAATAAAGTATTGCTCAAGTTGGTTGTTATAAAAGGAAGTTGTAGCCTGAAAAAAAAAACAAACAAGTTTTGTTGATGGAAGACAGAAATAGGAAGAAATTGAAGAGAGGAAACCAGGGAGAGAGATGTGTTAAATGTTACCTTCCTTCATATGAAACTGCCCTTGTCATTTAAGGTGTTGGTGATTTATTTTTTTCTTGGTGAAAGATGTTTATTGAGACATTTTGCTTAATGTGTCTGGTCTTTTTCTGTATTTTTCTTTCATGTACAGCTGCTCGACTGCGTGCAGAGGCTGCTGACATTGAGCACAGTGCTGACATGGATGCCAAAATAAAGGTCAGAGCCTAATTTTGATTACATGTTGGAAAGTTTTGATAAGGAGCAGGCATGCTCAGGTTGGTCAAAGGCTTGAGATTGTACTGTTCGCTTTCCATCATTCTCCTTAAAAAATCCTCTTTACTGAGTGAAAGAATCTTTTTGGCATGAAATAGAACACTGTTTGTAGTCATGGTTCCCAAAGACAGTCTTGCTCTTCTTATTTGGTAGAATATTAAATCAGTGTGTAATTTAGGGGGATTGTGGCTAACTCACGGATGGTAAATTCATTGATAGAAAGCCTACAGCTGGAATGCACTTTCAGTGGAACAACCTTAGAACTATTCCAGATGTATGTGGGGAAAACAATGGTTGAACACTAGAAGTTTTTATTTTTAGGACTTAGATTTGATGTTATCCTTAAAAAATGGCACTGGTTCTTGCTGAGATGCTATGTACTATTTAATTTAGGGCAATTATGGCTGATCACAAGGCCACTTTGGGTAGAAATTGGTTTTGAGGCATCTTGGGTTATTCTTTAAAGAAGAGCACCTTTTTTACTCCAGGTTGAATAGTAGGTGGGTTTTTGGACTATACTAGTAGAGAGTTTCAGCATGGTCGGATGTAGTGTAGAGGAGACATGAGCCTAGAACCGCAGTGAAATGTCTGTTTCAGCATGAGCTTCTTCAAATGTCCCCGATCCAGTGGATCAAAGATCATTACACAGCCCTCCAAAATTACAAAAGCCATTGATTTTTGTTATATCCAAAGGCTAGTCAGGAAGACAAGTCTTGTGTCTACAACAGTTTGTTGAGAAGGTCACGCCCATAGGTGTGCAGAAGTGAAATTTAGCTGAGTGTGAGGGAAACCTTATCCAGTCCCTTAACATTGATCAGACAAACTACTTTTTTCTCTTCCTCGTCATTTCTTACCCTGAACAGCAAGAGCAGTAAGACTGAGCACGAACAGTTTGTAGTTGTTATGATAAGTGGGTTGGGTAAGTCCAAAAAAGGGTATGTGTACGATAGCTAGTGTACGAGTAAGTATACCTGAAGGGTCAAAAGTTGTAGGTTGTATCACTGTGCCTGGTGGCATCAGCGACACTCCCCACACAGAGAAAATAAGGGAACCCAATAGTTCAATAGTCAGAGAAAGAGTAGAATGGCACAAACATTTAAACAAATTCAATAGGGTAAAGCTGGTTGCTCAGCCAACAAAGAATGTTGCCATTGTACAACTTGACTTCAGCAGCTCGGATTGCATTGTCACGGCTGACAATGGGTTGACGAATACGACGAAATGCCAGCAGCCATGGGGGGAGGACAGCATCCTTAATTTGAGCCACATCATTGACTTGAGGCAAACATGGTGTGCGACTGGCATCTCCAGTTGATAGTTGACGGTGCTGTTCTCGAAGACTAGTGAGGTAATCATTTCTCCATCAGATCCAAAACTGATCTAGAACAGCCTGTCCTTTCTTCCATGCGGACAGCAGACGTTTGCCGGTAGTTACTGGCTGACCAGGAGGACAATAGTCAGGATCAGCATCCAGCTCCTTGTTGATGGATGGTAGACCAACGTTTGTGTGGTTATGCAAAAAATCAGCTGGGGACAGTGGTGAAGGTCTGCCGTGTATTAATAACAGCTTCGATTTCAGTCAGAAGGGTCTGCAACTGCTCAAGTAAAAGTCGTCTCCTACTAAGTGTTTTCTGGAGGGATCGTTTGACTAGTCCAACCATGCACTCATACACGCCACCCATCCAAGGAGCACATTCTGGAATGTACTTCCATGATATGCCTTCATTGGAGGCATGGTTCTGAGCCACATCATCAGAAATAGCAGTGCTCCACTTGTGGACATGATCCATAAGGCTGCTAGTGACCTTGAAATGAGGGACGTTGTCAGATATGATTCCCGTGGCATTCCTTGGCATGAAATAAATCGTTGCAATGCCATCAGAAACTGCTCAGCAGTCAAGGCTGGGACAATTTCCAAATGAATCACATGATCAACTAGACAAGTGAACAAACATATCCAAACTTTCCCTTTGCCTGTACAATCAGGATAGTACAAGGGACCAAGATAATCCATGCCAGTGTATGAGAATGGAGGAGAACGAGTTACACGTTCTTGTGGTAATACAGCCGTTGGTGGCATGCGATAAGGTAGCCCTTCCGACTTGCGACAAACTTGACAGCAATTGAGTATTCGTTGAACTGTCTGACAACCATGTGGAATCCAATACTCCATATGAAGTTGGCTGAGTATATGTGGGACACCTACATGGTGTAACCAAGAGTGGCATTGATGATAAGTTGAGTAAAGTAACTAGCAGGAGGAAGTAGTTTTGGACTTTTTGCTGTAGCAGGCGGAGCTGGCCACTGCAGTGTAATAAGCCACTAGCCGAGATGAACAAGTCGAGTTGCTTGGCCTAGTTGTCCTGCCGCTTTGCTTTCAGGTTAGTGAATATGGCATGATAGTGTTGACCTTAGACATGTCTCTCCAACATTAACTTTGCTGCGTTTTGCTCCTCAGCTGTTAATGAGCCAGATATCCGTTTGTTGTAGAGGCAGTTATTGACAAATTGTGTGAGCCATGTAGTCACTTGAATGAGAGAATGTAATGAGGAGAATTTCTGCATGTCAATGCCATACGGCAATGAGAATGTGGAAGGTTGAGATGTGGCAATGGCAAGAAGCCTGGTCTCAAAAATGGCCAGAGGTAGTGATTGCTGTAGTGATGCTCACAAGCTTGGCATGGGGTATTACAGGTTTCTCCCAAGTGGGCCATGTTGATGCAGCGTGACATAGCCAAGTCGGACCTTGTCATCAAAGTGATTAGTGTGTCAGATCATCAGCTGTGACATCTCTCAATGGGAGATCATCTGGGTTATCATCCGTAGATGTGTACCGGAACATTGTCAGCGGTCCTTGCTGGATGTCGTTGACTTGGTTCTGAACAAAGACTGGCAGTTGTTGTGTTGATTGAATCCACACAAGTACACACGTGGAGTCTATCCAAAGAGTATGTTCATCAGCTAGAGGTAGGTGAGATAGTTGCGTGCAGACAAACTTGAGGGAACACAATCCCATAGCGACAGCCAGAAGCTCAAGTTGTGGTAAAGTGGTCACTTTGGTGGGTGCTAATGTGACTTGCTGAAAATGATGTCAACAGTTGTAGCATTGGCTTTACTTTGACGTAGATACACCACAGAGACATAGGCCTTAGCTGATGCATCACAAAAAACAAAGTAGCTCTGAAGTGTGATTGTTCGAACAGGATGTGCCAGCAGGTCCAATGAATCGTGGTGTCTTAATCAGCATTGCAGCATGGAAGTTGGTTGCAATCTCTTGCCAACATTGCTTGTAAGGTGCTGCAATGGGTGTGTCCCAATCAACACACTCTTTCTACAAATCCTGCAGCAGTAACTTGCCTCTGATTGTAACAGGGCTAAACAACCCAATAATAATAATGGCTTTGTTCAGGCTGTTCTGCTGGTGATGTATTTGGTACAGGTTCGATCACACCTTGTTCCAACTATTGTTGAAGAACAGCACTGTCCTGCTTGAGTAGTTCAGGTTGGTGTTGGAGACAACGGATGAGAGACTTCAGCCTGATGCCACTTTGAACAGGCTGGAAAATTAATAGAAAAGGAATTTTTGAACTGTGGTGGTTGGCATCTGTTGGACATGGTTTGATGCACATCTTTTACACTAAGAACTCAACAGTAGTTTGCTATAGAGTAGCTTGTCTGAAGTGCAACCATACTTTAGGTGTTTATGTGAAGAATATAGATTTCTGATTCTCTGTGTACTTCTATGGATTCTCTTATGATCTGCAGGCACGAGATGCAGAAATAGAATACCAAAAGGCTGTGGATGAATTGGAGGTTACCAAAGCAAGAGAGGAGATGGCCATTGAGGTAAGACATTTGTTCATGGACATCTCCGCATTTTGTGATTTCCTTCTTTTTCTTTTTGTATTGTTGTGGTAATTGATAGCCTTAAGGAGACACAGTCATGGTCACTGGATCCAGGTCGTTGTTCAGGAACATTTTGATTTCACAAACCCACAAATATCCGGGACCAACACTGCATTTGTTGCCAGCAGTAGTCGATGGATCAGATGTAGGACACAGTAACAAAAACTTGAAGGAGGTTACCTTCTTGGAGTAGGAGTGAAAGAAAGAAAAAAGGATGGGACCTCAAGCTCAGGTCTTCTACCTTGTTTTTTTGCTTTTCTTTGCTTTTTGTCACTGTGAAAACTAAACTTAATCAAAATAACTGGAAGGCACATGAAACAACTTAGACGTGGCAAAACCACAAAAATATCTTCACTTAACCTCACATTTTAAAGCCATTTCAAATGACTTGCTGTGGATTAAGTGAGGCACTCATTGACATGACATATCAAGGCTTGATCCTATCCCTGGAAGCACCACATATACTCTGTTTGCCAGAAATAACATCCAATGGTGCTCTCACTCCTTGCACACCGATAGCACTTGTCTCAGTCAAACTAACTCTCACTTTGGCGCTCCAGCTGTGACAAACCGCCAGGCATCACTTCACTTTGGCCTGCGGCCAGGGCAAAGAGCTCAGAGAGCTCTACTCAACGACAGCCAAGTACTGACTCTTGTTCCACAGTAAGCCGATCACCTTGTTTTGTCTACCTTCCTTGAGGCTCAAAAGATGCTGAACAAATCTTTCTCTACTTGGAGAGTCTCCCAAAGTCTGCAAACTTAAAAACTATGATAGATGTTGATGAGCAGAGCTATGGTCATCTGTCTCCATGGCAACATTGCAACTTTCTCGAAACCCTGATGTAGAGTCAAATTCTACATAAACAGTCTGTGTGACAAACTACACTGCCTAATAGAAAAATCAAGTTCCAAAACTCAAGGATTGTGGAGATCTGAAGGGATTCAAGGACAAAAAGTTAGTATCATCTAGTAGGCATCTTCTTGCAAAACCTCATACCCGGACCTTCATGATTGTGTCTTTGTTAAGCCAGTGAGTTCATTTTGACTTGTTTAAGGAACCAAATACGCATAAGCTCAGTTGCAGTTAACAGAGTTGAGTAGTTGCTAGGATCACTTTCTACCAAAAACTGTTGACCATTGCTACTTCAGATGTAGCCCTAAGAGGACCAGATATCAGTAACATGCTCAAGATCTTTCTTTTTTTTTGTTTCTTTTCTGTCACATTTGTGGCTGAGTGCTTCATGCTGTTGGCATCATTTTTTTGTGATTTCTTCACTACCTTAGGTTGGTCGATTTTCACAAATGGTGTCAGCAATTGGTTCTGATACATTGCGTGCCATTTCAACAGCCGGACCGAATCAAAAGGTTGGTTTCTGTGTGTATGTCATTTTGCATTGTTGACACATGTTTGCCTGTTTTCCCTGTGCTCACTGTCTGTTTCCTTGCAGGTTCGCTTGCTCAAAGGTCTCGGTCTTGAGTCAACATTACTGACAAGTGGTAAAAACCCAATTAACATGTTCAACTTTGCCAACCAAATTGTGCGTCGGACGTCGCATTCCAGCAACTAAGCAAGCACGTGGGAAGATTGTTTCTTATGCATGAAGATCGTCTCCCCTTTTCTTGCTACCTTTGCTTTACCTTCTTGTTTTGTTTGCATTCTCTCTTTACAGTCTTGTTATTGATTCTATTTTTGCATATTATTTTATACATTAAGCAACTGCACCAAGAGAGAAAAAAGCCATGTTTGATTAGTTATAGTCATTGTTATCAACACACATGGATAAAAAGTTGTTATGCACTTTCCTTTCTTGATTGATTTTCAAAAAAATTACACATTCTCGCTTAGCTGGCTTTACAATATTATGCAGTTACAGTTTTCTTTTGAGCACACGCATTGTTTTTATTTGCATGAAGAGCTGACATACACTTTTTTCTGTTTCGCTCTCAGCACCAAGTTCTTCAAGATCTAAGTCAAAGTCAAGGACTGATCATAGTTGCAAGTGAAGCTTGCTTGCATTTTATGTCATGTTGTGGGAATCAAGTGGAAGAATTGGGTTGAGCAGGAACTGATTTGTTATTATGTTGACTTTTTGTTTTCGATATATATGTGACGTTGCACCTTTTTTGTGTTCCAGGCATTGACTGCCAGTTGAGGTTTGTGATTGAGAGACCTGTAGGCTATGTCAGTTTGAATCCCAAACCTTGATTGAAATATTTTTTGTTTAAGTTCACTTTCTGCGAGCTTTTCAATCCTGATGCTTACTTATTATAAAGTCTACGTGTGTATTTGGATCTGTTTGCCATTTCATACTGTATGTCAAACTCAGCTCCAGTCGCAGCCCAGATTGTGTTTTCTTCATTGCATTTTCAGCCAACACTGAAGCATAGTTATCATGCTTGGTCTTGGTTTTTCTGCTTACACCACACAACTGTAGAACCTCATGACCATTCATCTCACTCCTCTCGGACTCCCAAGAAACATTCTAGAGAGCTTTGCCGGGTGTCCAGGTTATTATATCAAGCGCTGTATACTGTTTTTTGTCGTCTTCGAGTCAGGCCCGTGTGGACCCGCAACGGGTCTGAAAAATCTGGGATAGAGGTTGGCTGTACCGTGCTAAGCAACTGTTGCCTGGTAGAATATGGCGCGCGTCGTTGTATAGTGGTCTGCTGGCGCTGTGCGTCACTCCAGCTTTATCAGCACCACTGTTGCCGCAATCGATGCATCCCGATCGTCGAAGCTCATCATCGTTCGACAATCATAATGTGACTCCTTCCCTGTTCAGGTCGAAGTTCGCCTCAGCGTCATCCTTGCTCGAGTGGAGGCCAGTTGTGGAGTCCATGACTTGTGATGGAAGTTGCGGGAAACGTTACAGTGAACAGGGATAAGGAACTACAAAGCCTGCTCAAACGCACGACAACTGGTTATTCCAACTTGAAGACTCCGCGTTGATTACACGCTTCCAAGACGAGGCGCAGGCTATTCTGTGTTAGCTGTTTTCTCCGGCATTACAGAGATTGCAGACATGTTTCTTTCGATTGCCTCTCTGTGTTTACTACTATTATCGTCGACTATAGATTTTTCGAGGTGTGAAGGAGCTTCGGGAGGTGCGTTTGACGTACCAGCTGGAGCGGGTCCCCTTGACGTTGCAGCGGCGTCACCAGGAGTATCTACTGCACCGGTGTGGGACGAAAATGGTTACGTACTTTTCTGTTTATGCATGGGACGGCTGGGCAATCAGATAGCCCACTTCTTGGGTGGGTTAGCTTTTGCAAAAGGGATTAATCGCACCTTAGTACTTCCTCCGTTCCGTGGATACAAAAATATTCCGTTTGACAATTTCTATGATCCACATGCTGTTGCTGACTACCATCGCGTCATTCTGGCGGACGAATTCTTGCAGAGGTTTGGCTCAACAAAATGGCCACAGAAAAAGCGAACAGCCATGTGTTTCCAGTATCCGCGTGATGATAGTCCGCCGTGCAAGATTGAAGGGAATCCTTTCGCTAACTTTTGGGAAGAGTTGGGTGTACGATTTGAGAAGTACGAGAACTTCTATTTGCCCCTTGATATAAATAGCGACTGGGACCGAGACGAGTGGTTCAAGAGGTTCCCGCCTATCACCTACCCGCTGTTGGCCTTGCGTGGCACCCCAGCAGCGTATCCTATTAGGGAAGAACATATTGCTCTGCATCGCTATCTTCGCTGGTCGAATGCCGTGGTCAAGGAACGCGACGAGCTGATCGCGGCCAACCTACCGAGACCGTTTGTTGGTATCCACATCAGAAATGCAGCAGACTTTGACAACGCCTGCCAAGGTCTCCACAGATTTGGTCCAAACTTTATGGCGTCGCCGCAGTGTCTTGGTTACCACGGACAACACGGGAAATTGACACGCGACCTGTGCTATCCACCAAGGCGCGAGATTGTGCAGCGCACAGCTGCTAAGGTGCGAGAGCTCAAAGCTGCAGCAGTGTTTGTTGCTACTGCAGATGATCCTATGCTGGCAGAACTTCGGGCAACTGTTGGCGGCAACGTCAAGGTTGTTCATTTGAACGCTCAGCCGCATATTGACATGGCAATTTTGGCCCAGGCCGATCACTTCATTGGTAACTGTGTGTCATCATTCACAGCTGCTGTTCGGCAAGAACGAGAAGTGAGCCACAAACCAAGCAGTTTCTTTAGCTTCCCATCTCTTCTTAAGAAGTAGGCAATATCAAGCAATTGTGTTGCAAAAATGCTGGAGAATTTCTGATTTATGAATTTCCCTCCACCTTCTACTGAAAGATGCATTAGCCAGTGGATTTCTAGAACAGGGTTTAATTTTACAGGAACTTCTTTAAGAAATGGAATGGAGTATTGATGATGTGAAAATTTTGCAGGTGGAAGTGTATATTGGTATGGCCTCATTGTCACATGGACAGGCTTTAGCTGCTATACGTGAGGAGACTGATGTAAGCTTACAATAATCTGAAATATGATAGTGAAAGTTGTAAGCTTCTCACTATGTGTGTCAACCTTTCAGCCAATGGTATACATGTGTGTGATGGACAGAGTAACTGTTGTAGCTATTAATAATTCTATCTTTGCATGCTTCTTGTCAGGTTGTCCCCCACTTCAGCGCAACTCAACAGAACACAACCTACTTCAGCACAGCTCAATGGCTGCCTGCCCCAACAGAGCACACCCCAATGCAGCGTTATTCAATTTGGCGCAACATTAAGCCCAATGGAGTGCATCTCAATGGAGCGCACCCTAACAGAGCACTCTCCGATTCAGTGCAGATTAGGCCCAATGGAGTGCAACTCAATGAAGCGCACCCCAACGGAGCGCTCTCCAATTAAACGTCTCAGACATGTTCTTGCCATGAAGAATCATAGATGAGGAGCTGGCAAAACAATTGTTAATGATTGAGGTAGAAGGATTGAACTACACGGGTAGGTGATGGATTACACAGGCTAGCAAGTGGTAGATGCTGGTAAAGTTTAGAGATAATGACTTCAACGTGCTCGCCCTGTCCCATCAGTGAAGGTTGTGCAACTGAGTGCGAGACCTTGGGATAGCTGACCCCAAGGGTGCTTTTGTTTGGAAGGAAGCAACAATGATTGATCAGAGAGTAGTACTACTCAAACAGGGAAGATCCAGCGAGTTATCTCCATGATCTTAATCCTTTTTGTTTATCATGGCTACTGGCAGAGAGCCTGCAGTCTTTGCTGAGTCGAGCTTGTAGCCATCTTCTTGATGAATGTGGGCTTTTCTGCAGATTATGCAGGGTTACGACATGATTAGCAGACGCATATGGTCGAATGCGCAAAATCGTTCTTCACTAAATGGCCTGCCAATTCCACTATAATAATGCCAATTGTTTTCCAAAGCAAGACCAAACTTATCCGCAGGATTCTTCGGGAAGAAAATCTTTGAACACCAGATGCCTTGGGCGGCGCTAAATTGAGGAGCGCTCTGTTGAGTTGCGCTGATTTGGGGTCGTGCTCTCTTGAGCCGCGCTGATTTGGGGTCGCGCTCTCTTGAGCCACGCTGAATAGGGGAATTCCGTCGCTAAATTGGGGAGCGCTCTGTTGGGGTAGGGAGCCATTGAGATGCGTTCCATTGAGCCGCACTGAAGTGGGTTGAGCAGCGCTGAAGTGGGGATATACGTCTTGTTATACTACGCCCTGCCAGTTGCACCACGATTGCGCGTGATTAGTTGTGTTTGCTTCTGCTTCCCTGATGTTAGCTGTTGCCTTCATCTCGAACGATAATTATTAGTCTTGTAAACCAATGGCCGTACTTTGAAGGTGTTTGGGATGGGGCCCAATCCCCCAGAACAAAGTCTGCACCAGTCCTGTCTTGGGCAAGACAGAGGACCCGCCAGAGGGAGCAAGTAATTCTGTGCGTTTGTGTAGGACGGTGTACACAACACTTGGTCCTTCGAGCCGGATGGCTTCTCCGAACCTGGGACGACCATCCGATTGGGCAGACTGTCAAAGCCACCTAAAAATAATCGCCTGGTTTACACGACGAATCCGCTGACGGATATGGATTGATCAGGAATGCGACGATGTCAGAGTTTTCCGAGAGATTAAATTCTTCCCGTCGTCGATCGCGGAGCAGAATACAGTCGACCGTAAGCTCGCCCTTGAGCGCTGGCCAGACGGCAATTTTAGACAGTCGCCAAAAAAGAGCAGAGCTCGAAGCCCTGAAACGGCTGCAAGCCGCTGAAAAAAGGGGGCCGGAGGCTCGTCAGGAAATCGCCGTAATTAAGCTGAAAACGCAAGTAGAGCCGAATTGGCGGCGAGCGCTCTTCTTGACCAAAACTTGGACGGTGAGAACGAGTCACTGGTCCCACTTGTTGGAAACGATCGCGACGGAAAAGAATCGAAGTTCAATTCAATGGGGAACATGAACTCGACACTAGCAAACGACCGCAAACAACAAATCGGAGCTGGAGCTGGCACGGACACAAATCCCGCGCTCGTGCAGGATTTGGATCATCGAACAGCGGCGTGGGTGGCTGTATCCACAGGCGCGAGCCAGCAGCAAGTTGAGCCTTGCGATGCACAACTAGCGAACTCGGTGTCGCACTGATCTCTGACAACATCGACCGCAGCCAAAACTCCGGAAACGATGCAGAATGAAACGACGTCGAAAGCAAACCTACGGTCGGATACTGTCATCAATGCGCCCACTGCGGTATCTAGTACCTGTGACGAACACTGGGAATAATTCGCTGACGGAGAGAGCCTTAGGCTTACCGCCACATCTACCAGAATCGCGGCAGCTGGAGTTCAGCCGACGCCGCGCTCAGCAAGGCAAGACGGCAACCATCTACAACCTTGGTAAATGGCTGTCAGAACTAGAAGACGCAATCGTCCTTTTCAAGTCACCTGCCTCCAGTTTGACGAGCCAGGGACCCGCCCTCGGAAAGCCTCCAATGAAGAAGGTTACACCGGCCGCGGCAGTACTTGCCACGCCAACGGAGATAACGTCGTCATCACCACGAAGAACGTCGAAGTGTGCCTTCTGCGGAAAAGGTCACTGGCTGTCACAGTGCAGCAAGTTTTCCAAGTCGAGCGTCGCCGACAAGCGTAAGTGGTTTAACGAAGTCTCGCGATGTCAGAAGTGGGCGGAGACATCACATGGAACCAGTGACTGCCAGTTCAAGTTACACTATAAAACGAGCAAAGAAGTACACTTGAATGTGCTGCACGACATTCTCCAACGCTCTGGCAGCGAATCAATGACCCATGTCGGCTGTATTACAACACCGAAGGTTGTCACCCTGATAGTCTTGCCAGTGACTTTGCATGGACCGAATAAATCTATCGATATCTTCACAGTTCTCGATGATGGCAGTCAGAGAACCCTCATTGCTGCTGAAGCCGCCAACGAGTTGTAGATTGAAGGGTTACCCAAAAGGATCAGTATTGGGACATACGGAGGTTCGCAAGTCGTCGAAGAAGGGAGGTCAGTTGACCTACTTGTATCGCCACTTGATGACGACAGTTGCCGCTATCAACTAGACGGGACTTTCGTCATTAAGAGGCTTGATCTACCCTCGATACAAGTTAACTGTGATAAGGTTCAAAAGAAATGGGCACACCTCGCCAATGTTCCTCTTGTCAACCCGCAAGATACCAACAGAAAACCATATATCCTCATCAGCAGTGACAACACCGACTTGATCGTCGCCCAATTATAAGAGATGATGCTCGGACCGCATAGTGCACCGGTAGCAACACGGACCAGCCTCGGTTGGGTCCTTTGAGGTCGTGCTGCAACCAACTTGTTCAGAACCCATACAGTGTTTACTGATGGCTGAAGCCAAGACAGACCTCATGGGACTATGTGAGACTATTGAAAGGTTTGGGTGCTGAGCACACTTGGTTGTGGGATTTCAAAGCACAATAAAGAAGTCCAGCGATCGAAGGACGATAAGAGAACCTTGGAACGACTGCAGTCAAAGAACACACGTGTGGAGTTTAATGGAGCTTATCGCTACCAAGTACCACTACTTTGGCGTGGAAGGCAACCTCCTTTGCACAGCAACAGCACAATTGCAATGCCATGTCTGCACTCTATTGAGAAGAAGCTTGACAAAGACCATGAAATCGCCAAGTCTTACTGTGAGAAAATGTTTAAGCATTGATGACGGTTTGGTAAAGAAGGTACCACTTGAACACTTGTCAACCGACATGTGGTTCATTCCTCATCATGCAGTTCAAAAGGATGGCAAGCTATGTGTTGTATTCAATTGCTTCTTTCGTTTTCAGGGAATGTAGCTGAATGACAATTTTCTCCCTGGACCTGACATTGGTGCTTTGTTGCTTGGTGTTTTGTTGCACTACCGACAGTACGAGATTGGAGTGTCGGCAAACATCCATGTGATGTTCTATCAAGTGTGTATCTTCCTAGAAGATGGCCAATTCCTTCATTTCCTGTGGAGGGATATGGAGCGAGATTTTCCACCAGATGTGTATCAGTGGCAAGTTGTTGTGTTTGGATCAACCTGCAGTCTTTGTTGCTCTAGCTATGCTGTACAAAGACACATCACCGGAAGTTGCAGTGATGAGGAGGCCATGTGTTTTCTCAACTCCTTTTATGTTGACAACTATCTGGACTCTTTTCCAACAACGTAAGAAGCAGCTCGAGCCACCAAAAAGATACAGTCTGTGTTGCTTAATGCTGGCTTTGACCTAGTCAAGTGGACTAGCAGCTGCCCAGAAGCCCTTGTGAGTATTCCCTCTGATACAAAGACAGATAAGTATGAAAAGTCCACGGTGCTTGGCGAGGATTTTGCTGAACCAGCCCTTGGAGTACTAGTGAAACTCAACTGCCAAACAGACATGTTTGAGTGCCAACATCAGCTTGAGGATAGGCGAGTTCACACGCAAAGATCAGTTCTCCGAGAGCCAGTAAGCCAATCGACCCCCACAGATTCTTCACCCCCTTTATAGCAAGGGCAAAGCTCATTACTCAAGATCTGTGGTGGCATCTGGAGAACGGCTGGGATAATGTGATCACTGATGAACACGACAACCTTCTCTCGTGATAGCTGACTTGATACAAAGAACTACCACTGCTATCCAAACTGTCAATCCCACGCTGTTATGTCCAGTCAAGTGTCAACCAGGTATACCAACTCCACATCTTCTGCGACACAGCTCGTCATTTGTATGGCACAGTCGTATATCTACTTGCTGAACGACCAAATACAACCGAGCAAAGTGACGATGTTACCGTTAGCTTTGTTGCTGCAGAATCATGAGTCACACCACTACGTCAGACAACGATTCCGAGGTTGGAATTATCAGCTGCATGCTTGAGATCTCAGTTGGCGAAGACCCTCCAGGAGGAGCTGACACTCAACATACAGACGATCGTGATGTGGACCGACTCCCTCACAGTCTTGCACTGGATCAGATCGACCTGATTTGCTTCACTGTTTCAAGGCATTTGTTGGAACCTGCACTGCAGATATCCAGGAGCTGACAGAGAATGCATCTTGGTGCTATGTTGATATGCTGAGAAATCCTGCTGACGACATCACCCATGGAAAGCGTCTCAATGAGTTGAGTCCAAGCAGCCGTTGGCTCTTGGGTCCAGATTTTCTCTGCTGTCAGCCCTGTAAATGGCCAGAAACACCTATGAACAAGCGCCTGAAGTGAGGAGGTTCGAAAGCCGTTCCAGTTTAAAGTTGTGGACTCACGCTGACCAACACACTCACTGAGTTTGATGTCACGAAGTGCTCAACCTGGTCTGATCTGGTTGAAAAATTTGGGAAGGCATGGTTTCTGGCAGAAGAAGGCATTATGTTTAAGTATCTTAGCCCTTCACAGCGCGAAACAAAAGAGCATTTGTTGCTTTATCAAGTGCAAGTTGAAGATTTTCCTGAAGAGATCAACGCATTATCTGGTTGATGAGAGCTACCACGATGCAGCAGGTTGCTACAGCTTTCTCCGGAGTTTGACACAGACACCCAGCCTGTTCGTATCGAAAGGCAATGCCAAGTCATTACCACTAATTTATTCAGAAGCTGAGCTTCTGAGCCGTTGCCGTTGGAGACACTTGCAGATTTGTTTTGAAAGCACTTTATACGGGAATATCTGCCAACAATTCAGTCTCGCAAGAAGTGGCAAGTTGAACGCTGCAACTTGAAGGTCGGTGATATTGTCATGATTGCTGATCCGCAAGTAATTCGAGCTCAGTGGTCAGTTGGCAAAGTCTCAAAGATTTTTCCTGGTCAGGATGGTCGTGTTCACAACATAGAGGTACAGGTCGGACAGAAGCGGTTTGAGCGTCCAGTGACAAGACTTGTAATCTTGGGTCAAGCCAAGACGACTGTCAAGTGACTCTTTTTCGTTTGCAGTTTGTCCATCATTCCTGTTATATTTTCATCCACATTCTGTCTCTTCAAATCGGGGGACTGTGTGATGGACAGAGTAACTGTTGTAGCTATTAATAATTGTTTGTATCTTTGCATGCATCTTGTCATACCATGCCCTGCTCATCAACGCCCTGCCAGTTGTACCACGATTGTGTGTGATTAGTTGTGTTTGCTTCTGCTTCCCTGATGTTAGCTGTTGCCTTCATCTCGAACGATAATTATTAGTCTTGTAAACCAATGGCCGTACTTTGAAGGTGTTTGGGATGGGGCCCAATCCCCCAGAACAAAGTCTGCACCAGTCCTGTCTTGGGCGAGACAGAGGACCTGCCGGAGGGAGCAGCCAGTAATTCTGTGCGTTTGTGTAGAGTGGTGTACACAACATTGAACGTTGTTAGTTACGCATGTCTGCATGATACGTGGAGGCCCCGTACAAGTTCATGGTAAAAGGTACAAAGTCGCAACGCGTTGTTGGTTATGCACGTCTGTGTGATATACCATATTATACGTGGAGGCCCCGTACAAAATCGCAACGTGGTGTACGAGGCCGCTACCTTGTACAAAGCCGTGACCCTGGACCCTGAGCCCATATAGGGCGTACGCGTACCATTGTAGCGGCTCGATTATTAGTCATTCGGTTTTCGCCGCTGCATTCTATTTATAACAACTTCCTTTATCGATCACTTTGTAATTTGTTGTGCTCGGCTGAAAAATCATTCCCCACAACGTGCAGTATATCCGTGCTAATACCGTATTTGCCTATCTCAGCAAAGGGACCGTCAAGCCTGTAGGGAGTTTCGTCCTTTCCCTAGTTCGCCTAGCAACCTGCGCACGGCAACTGTGGACAAATAATCGAAATCGTGTCCTACAACAACCACGAGTCATATAGTAGTCCAAAAACCAACAAGTCGATCGTTGCTAGTCATGCTAATCCTCTGAGTATAGTTTGTGTTTGACCATTCGTGTCGATCCAGTTTTATACTTTCGAAAAAACCGCCACCAACTGGTCTCGGTATCTACAGAATCGAAACAGGCAACCTTCTCGCTCAACCGGGTCAACAGCCACGACTGTGAAGCTGAGGTCAGCTGTCAGAGACTTTCGTTTTATGCGACACGGTGAACGGTACTAAAGACCGCGACAAAAGTACCGCACCATTCGCGATACCCGCAATAGTTCAACTGAATGGAGCAAGCCGTATACATTACGACCGCCACGGCGGCCGCCGCCGACAACTCGTCTGGTAATGTACGCGGCTACAGCACTGCTGTGCCGGGTGTCAAATGCGGTTATGCGCGAACGTAACTTGTCTCCAGCCCGTCCCCGGCCTCCTGTCAGCTAGCTGGAAGTGGCAAGCCCATGACAGTCGCCCCGATGAACCGCTGTAACTCGCTCAAACGCACCCAACCTACCAGAGCTTTTGTCATCTATGTGTACACGTACGCCGAGAACACTTTTAACCATGGTGACATCTGTAGCCCGCACCAAACTTCTTCAGTCTCTCAGTTCGCGCTGTTCTCTTTAGACTCTGCTCAACTGGCCCAACTTCTGAGGAGTGTGCAAGTTAATTTCATTCCAACCCGCGCAAATTGCCAAGACTGAAGAAAAGCCGACGACCAGTTAGTTTGAAATGCTTCTTTCTCGGAAATCACTGCCTTTCGTGGTTACTTTCTTTGTCGCTATCCTGCGTTCATGTGGTAGGTAGAGAACTTTGGA
>JAOWAW010159956.1:0-20390 GCA_028565695.1 Nicola tetela | reverse complement strand
TCTCTTACAAATGCCCCGGGTCATTGGGGCCTGTACCGAGATAGCGCGTAAAGGACACTCTATGCGGGCACAGGTTTTCCCCTTCCCTCGGTGACAAATTGCACCCCTGTCTAGGCCATTTTGCCCCCCACCCCTCCAAGGTTTCTTTTCCTAGCTCGGCTGGTCCCCATAGAATAAACACAGGTAATCGCAGAGGATGTGGTACTCAAAAGACAACATTTTTCTTCTCGGAAACTTCTCGGAATACTCTTCAAGTACATATGAGCAAGCTACACATAACAGGCTGGCAGGTGAAAAGGTATGGTGGCAGTCTGTAGAGTTTTGAACACAACATCATGCGCATGCGTACATTACTGGCAGCCATGCGCAGATCTACGTCGCATGTCCAGAGTCGGGCTAGTTTGACCGACTCGAACTCCACCGTGTTCGAACGTCTCGGCGTGCAGTGCGAGTACCAGCGGGAATGTAGAGATCTGCGGCTCATAGGCCTGCATGCGACGCCATGTGCACGCTTCTTGTTTGAATTTCTCTGCCTTTTGGCATTTGTACTAACCATACCCATAACGCACCTTTTCCTGGTCGGTCTTGTGCCAGATCAGACCTGAGGACCGTTCTAGCTCAGATCAGACCTGAGGACTGTTCTAGCTCAGATCAGACTTGAGGACTGTTCTAGCTCAGATCAGACCTGCGGTTAGGTCTGATCTGGACCGTTACCATATTTGGGTTGTAGTTGCAGCACTGACCAACCGGCATGCGCGAGAACATAGCATGGGCACACATGTTTCACCAATACACTATGAACAATCCTTTATATAGATACAGTCCACGCACACAGCATCTGATTGTGGGTCAAATATATTTTCACTTGAAACATACAAAACTGATTGTTATGCCTTTGAAATCCTCATATTGTTAAAGAAGAACAACACTAAGACGCACTAAGTTTCCGGGTTCACCGGCAAGGTCAGACTCGATGTAACGAGTTGCTCAGGCCATTTTTCTTTCTTTTATCTTGCGAATTAAATGGTGGATGCAGCCAGTACAGAATCCTCTTCAGCACTGGTAGACCCGGGTACCGAGTCGTTCACCAGAACCTTCGTCTAAGAATGCCTCCTCTGCTCGCTGACTTGCTGCTGCTGGAACAAGAGCCAGAGGTCGCCGAAGACGTCCGAATGCGCGCATTCGCTCCTGATCCAGTACATGTATATTATTCACCAACTCACTTGGCGAAGATGCTGCTAGTTTTCCGTTGTCTATTACATGCCTATGGAGCAGTTTCAGGCAGAAGACGAAGCACGTAAACGGGCAACGGTGGTTCAGGTGAGGCGCAGGGTAAGGACGAGCACTTTCAGGTGTCCAACTGATCATGCATGGAAGTCAGGTGGCCTTATAGGGACGTGCGTTATGTCAGATAATACCCTTGTTCGTCGGTCTGATCAGCAGCATCGCCCGGGGCGAAGCCGAGGGCGATCCTGCAAACCAGACCTCCAACTTGGGCGTTATCCTATACTGATCGAGGGTGGGCGTCAGTCACGGAGGGGGTGAAACACACTACCCGGGAGACCGTTATGGGGGTCTTTCTATCACATCGAAGTAATAGCTAGCTTGATCCCCCCTCCACCCTTGGTTGGCCATTTGTATCGTGACACAGGCGCTTTTCGTCGATTTCCTTACCAAGAGGAGAGGGTAAGGCTTTTCGACGGAAAGACACTCAGCATCTTCTCGTCGTCTCCTCGTGTTTGGACCTTCCGGGGGGAACACAGATGAGCACCATCGTATTCCTTGTGCAGTAGTTTATCTTTGGCTGCGGCGACGGTTAGTATAGATTTGTTTTTCGTTTGCTTTCCACTAGGCACTTGGGTAGCTAACTCGGGCATGAACGGCTTGTCGAGTTAGTGAATCTGCTCAGACCCGGTGTTCATTTGGCGCGCCATTTGTAGAAAACCTCAAGAACCTGATCTACAAACGTAAGTGCATTGCGCGGACTTCCTTACCAAAAATTAATACTCAGTATCCGGCGCTTTTCCATTCTGCAATAAAGCGCTAGGTAAGGACCTTAGGTGCTTAAGGTTTCGCCTGTCTCGCCCTTTGCAATTGCATGTGATATTCCTGCTCAACCCCACCTATTCCCCCAAACCTCTCCACCCTGTCGTTTGGTTTGCTGCATTAGTAAATTTCCTTTTCTTTTATCTTGAGTGAAGACTCACTTCTTTTCAGGCTTTCCAGTTCGCCAACATCTTGCTGAAATTTACTGCTGCTCTAATGGCCATGGTCTCTACTCTTGTTTGGAGTTTTCAATAAAAACTAGGAACTGAGTCTTGTTGGTAAAAACGGATCCTACTACGCCGCGGATCCTGGTACCGGTGCCAATAGACGCTAGCATTTTCTGGTACCTGCCGCGGAACTTGGCACCAGTTTCAGCTACGGGCGTACCTTGGTACTTTTAAAATTCCATTAGCAGTGTCTACATATATGTACTGCATACATGTATTATGTGGCCCACATGAATATATACCAGTATGGTTTAACTGCACTAGTCTACAGGTACGTTAAACTCCCCAACCAGGCCATGGTGAGAAGACTGTAGAGATATCTTTTAAGAATCTTCGACACTAGCGCATGATATTGTGAAAACAAGACAGTGTTGATACTAGCCTTGCTACCAATTCAGAGACTCGTAATGAATGTTTTCGTTGGCATTGTTCACTGAGTTACTTTTGTTGCGCAGAGGTGAGAGTAAGAGTGAACAAAGAATACGAGGATAAAAGAAACTGGGGACTCTGCGTAAACATACAAGATCCTTATTAGAAGGAGACGTATCGGCGTTCAATGTCCTCATCACCTATACAGAACAACGTGAAGATCTGAATTGAACATTCAGATCTTCAGGGAATAAAAAGTGTAAACAGATTACAAACCTCGGCTTCGGGATTTATAGGTTTTTATACCGTGTGTGCAGCTGATGTGCGCCCGGTCACCTGGATTGGCCTCCGTGAGATTCATGCACAGTCACGATGTGAGACAAATGTGTAAAGTTAAAGTGGATCTGTTGAGCACGAAGAAGAAGGGATGGACCACTGAATAGGCTGGAAGACTTAAAACAGCTTTGAGAAAGCTCTGGAATTCTGAAAATTAGGTGAAAACATTATTTATTTAGAGGAAGGTGACGGTAGGAAGTTTCGCTGGGTGCAACCCGTGCTGTCAAACTGGGCTAGCTATTTCAGGTACGGTGTAACACCACTCTAGCGTAAGCTGTCCAAGTCTCAGAATTCGCGAGTAGCTTAAATCGCTGGTACACGTGCACAGGCAGACTGGCTTCGGGTCATCCGGTTTTCCACATGTTGCACTGCCCTCGCCTGTCATAGGGTGCCACAAGATGCACAAGGTGAGCAGCAATTTAGTCTCCGTGGGTGGGAAACGAGTAAACGGTTGGCCTAGGCGTATTTGTAAGTCATCCAAAACAGCGCCGAACATCACTGTAACTATAATGTAGCACGGAAACACGTCGCCCATGCGCTGATTCTTCTGCCATCATGACTCATGAGCTATGACTAGGTGGGGGTTTCATTTCCCTCCTTCCCTACAGTCTAGGCTACAGCAATGGCTACAAGGCCATCGGCTTTGATCACGGCGCCTGTATTAGTGATGTGATTAAAAGTTGCTTACGATATAGAACGTACACGTGCACGTTACACGATCATGTGTAGGTGAACTTTGGCTTTTCGAACAGTGGCGTATTCATGAGCAGATCTCCTTGAGCTTTCGAGCTTCTCCCGACATTGCGAGGAATATATCGCACATTTGGGGCTTTAATTCGTGAAGGGTGTATTCTCAATACACTTTCGTGGTCAGCCCTTAGGGAGCATTCAAATCCCTCGACCACGGTTTTGTTCAAAGACGCGTTTCAGCAGCGCCACCCGCGGGATACACTAACACGCTGTTTACGTTGGACGTCGGGTTTACAGTCATCAGGTAGTATCCAAGGTGAAAGACGGCGAGGGCTAGAGCTGGGAATGACAAGCTTCAGTCCACTTCCTCCGTACCAAACCAATTAGTGACACGACTGAATATAAAGTGAGCTTTCTTTCTTACTCTCTATGAATGGCCCGAGGCCAGCGAGAGGGGGCACCAAATGATAAGGAAACAAAAATAGAAGGGAAAACTGGACACGAAATAACGGAAGGGAATCGTTCAGAGCGAGGCGTCTATGCAGTAAGCTTGGCTTAGTACTTCGCATCACCACGGCATCATTTTCACACCTGGGTTGCGCCGATATGTTTCACCATGTTCAACGCACACAGTCTACACATTTACTGTGTTAACTGAAATTCCCGTGTGTGTCGATGATGGAGTCCTATGGCGACCTCAGTGTATCTAGAACATTACTTTGGTAAGAATGAGCAGTGATCGGCTCTTCGATATAGGAGTGTATTCTGCATGCGCTGACGCCACTGTTTCTTCCTTGATCCCTGGTCTTTACCCCTCACGTAAACACAATGTCACTGTCAACAGCCAGAAACCAACCGTATTCAAGCTTTGAGGTCGCAGTCTGCAGCCGATCTTTCAGTTCAGACTAAGCGCTCGAACATCTTACGATAGAGTTCGCCCCCGGAAACACCGCTGTCCAGGAGCTACGTGCTGCCCTGATATTTTAATATAATCGCGATCCGATCATTCCTAGGAATATCTAGGAGCATCAACCAGGAGCATTCGCATGTTCATGTGATCATGACCTGATCGCATGCGCGCTGGTCGTGCATGCCGCACATGTACATTTGTATCAGAGCAATCGTTCTGTCCCTCGGCCAAGCCCATGGCGACCTTACCTGATTACAAGGTAAGTCAGAGACCAATGGAGCTGTAGGCGGAGATTCAGGAGTTTATTTCTTCATGCGCTGACGCCACTGTTTCTTCCTTGATCCCTGGCCTTTACCCCTCATGCAAAGAAACGAGAACGATTGCGGCAGCAGTAGTGAGCGCGAGAGCAAAAGCGGCATTTAGCGGGAGAGAGAGAAAACAACTACAAAAAAATAGCGGTGTGGTTGGATAGCCCAATCGCTCATCACTTGACTTGCACTGCCGAGCATGATCCATGATGCCCAGCCTGAGATTTAATAGCGGGCAGGTGCAGTCTAAGAAATCGCTGAGAGCCTTACACAAGTGATGAGGTATGTACCTCTGCCGGTATAAGTATAAAATGTAGTTCGACTAAAGGGACAACTACTTTGGCGCCACTTTCGTTGTGATCGTGTCAGTACAGTTCGACTTCTCGCTCGTTCTGTCACGTGACTGGCTGCTTGTCCCTTGGCGCCCCACGGCCACTTCGAGAACTCTGCCCGATCGACTCTGAGAGCTGAAGCAACGGATCGCTGTACCAGAAATACTCGCTGAACTGCGGAGAGTAAGGAGAGCATGGATGTGATGCTGTCTGGTGAAGTGGTGAGCCTTTCTTGTCAGTAACAGAGTGACAAAGTCCGCTGCCGGATAAACCCGGATGGCATTTCAATTTCCTTCTGCTCACGTGCTCCTTTGGACAGTTCGCCAAGTCAGCACAGTCTGACAGTGTAGTTTACACCAGCAGCGCTCGGGTGTGCACCATGCTTCACCATGTATTATTGGACTTCTGTCACGTGACGGGCTGCTCCAGTAACTCTACCCCGGTCGAGGCTGTCAGCAGTGCTCAGGCTTGCTCGAGTAAGCCTGAGAAGTACGCGTACGAGCTCATTGAAACTATACTTCAAGGCTGAATGTCTCGTCCAGTTGATTATTAAAGCGAAATTCTCGCCAGGGTCAACTTGCTTGGTGGCTCGCCGAAGCTTGAGGCGCGGTATGGACAAGTTGGTTTTCCGTATTATTCAAGATTAGGCATGGCCATACATGTATCATAGGGAATGTTACACGTGAGGGGATTGTCAAGTGAAAACGTTTTTCCTACAGCATTGACTTTCGTTAGAACTGCTATGATGGTAGCGAGAGCTGCCTTGGGTCATTCCTGAGGTGTTGGAGCTACATCAACAAAGAGAGGCGTCGCCGTATCGCTGTAAGTCACCACTCAGTTGTATGCGGCTGTCCTGAGGTCAATTGTGGTTATATGACCATTTATTAGCAAAATAAGAGATTAGAAGGAGATGGAAGGAGATAACTCTGGGAAGAAGAAGAATTAGAAAGAAAAAAATCACTGGACACCGGCGAGGCTGGTGAGAAAGAACGAAGAAAAAAAATCAATCGTCTCAGGTGGGACTCGAACCCACAGCCTTGGATTTCTGCCCCAATGCTCACGGCTGAGCTATTGAGCACCTCCATCAACCACATCATTCAACTCCGCTTTCCTCACCAGCATGGCTAGCGCTTTCCGGCTGCAGCGATCCAAGCTCGAGATGGCTGCCCGCGCCAGGTACTCGCGAAACGCTTTTCCTGCCTGGAGGAGAGCTTTCAGGGGACTAGCTCACTCTAGCCTCACAAGACGAAATAGGAAATATAAGTTAGAAGGAGATAGCGCCGGGAAGAAGAATTAGAAAGAGAGAAATCACTAAACACCAGATAGTGACAAAACGTGACAGCCTGTTGAATTCTCAAATGGATGTAAATTAGCGTCGGGTAGATCCCACTGAAGACCAAGCTTTACTTTAATTGAGTTAAGGTAATAATCTTTCTTTCTTTCTTTTTTACCCTCTATGAATGGCCCGAGGCTAGCGAGAGGGCCACCAAATGATAAGAAATAAAAATAGAAGGGAAAACTGGACACGAAGAAAAGAGAGGGAATCGTTCAGTGTGAGGTATCTATACAGTAAGCTAGGCTTGGTACAGCGGATCACCACGGCGTCATTTTCACACCTGTGTGGCGCCGATATGTTTCTCCATGTTCAACGCACACAGTCTACACATTTACTGTGTTTACTGAAATTCCTGTTTGCGTCGACGATAGAGCCCTATGGCGACATCAGCGTATCTAGAACATGATCGGGAAGAGTGAGCAGTGATCGGCTCTTCGGTACAGGAGTGTATTTCTGCATGCGCTGACGCCACTGCTTCTTCCTTGATCCCTGGTCTTTACCCCTCACGCAAACACAATGTCACTGTCAACAGCCAGAAACCAACCGGATTCAATCTTTGAGGTCGCAGTCTGCAGCCGAACTTTCAGTGCAGTTAAAGTGCTCGATTACCTGACGAAAAAGTTCGCCCCCGGAAACACCGCTCTCTAGGAGCCAAGTGCTGCCCTGAAATTTCAATAATGATCCCAGTCTGAGCAGTCCTAGGAGCATTAGCTAGGAGCATCCGCATGCTCACGTGATCATGACCTGATCGCATGCGCGCTGGTTGTGCATGCCGCACATGTAATATGCCAGAGCAGTCATCAGAGCAAACCTTCTTTCCCGCGGTCGGGCCCGAAGCGAGCTTACTTGCTTACAACGCAGGGCAGAGACCGATGGACCCTGCGAGGGATATTCAGTAATAGTCACCAGTAACTAAGAGATCTAGAGGATCCACAGTTTACTTAGGCAGAATTGCATTCTTTGTAATATCGTAACCTATTACATCGAGGGTGGTACAATGAAAGTCCATTACTCGCTCGCGAATAATGCACTTTTATTGTAATTGACAATAGGTAAAACAATGTTTCTGGAGCTACAGTACATGTAGTCAAGGTAGAATACTGGCTAGCTTTACTCAATAGCATACATTAGCATGTGACAGAGATATACGGAGGGGAGACGGATATAGAGATTGTTTCATATCTTCCTTTTGAAGTTTCTCAACCAGTACTGAGTACAATGAAATTATACTGACAGTATAGGTGGCAGTATACTAGTAGGGCTTAGGACGGGTTAGGAGTGGTTGCAGGATATTAATGAAATTATAGCAACGCCTTTGTCCTATGGATTTGGCCTGGCAGTCGCAGGGAGGGGAGGGATGGAGACAGGAAGGGAGGAGTGAACGATATGGGGAAACAGAACGGAAACGAACTGATCAATCGTTCTTTGTGACACATTTTATCCGTTTTTACTTCTCACACACAGAGCAAACACGGTGTCCCGGCCGGAGTGGAACCAGCATCTTCAATGAGCACGAGCCAGCCATCCGATGATGTGTGGAAACTGCTCAGCAGCAACAATGCTAAGAAGCTGAAGGAACTCGTGAAACATAAGGGCGGTGTCAGTTTCTTTGGGCGGCCATATGGAGCAATTCGTCAAACGCCATTGCATTTTGGCTGCTCAGCTGGTTCAACGGAAGCCGTCAAGGTTCTGTTGGAGCACAAGAAGGTACAAACTAATTCATGACAATTTTTTTAATCATTCATCCCCATGCCATAAGCTGCAGCACAGGTCGCTGCTGTATGTTGTGTGTGGCACACAAAAGTGGTTGAAGATCGAACAATAAATGCCACTGGCAGTCTTTTTGAGCGCTCTGTATCGATGGTGTGGAATAGGAAAGTTTGTTTTGAAGCAAACCCGTCAGACAATACACACAGTGTCTGTTAAAAACACTGCAGTGGTAGCTGAACATGTATATAAATATTAACCCTGCGAACTCTATAGTGACTGGGTCTATGTTCATTCTGGTGAATAAATCAAATTTCTATATAAAACTATGTAAAGCGCTGATGTAGATTATCACTCATACCCTTGGAGGATCCATTGGGTTATCAGCAGTAGGGCATGTGACACTGCTCCAAAGAGATCATGAACTGGTTATTATATGCAATGAATAGAGCGCTTGGTGCAATTTCTATGTTATGAACAACAACTGTCTAATTGTAGGTCTTAATTATGTAGTTTCAGCTTGTTTCTTTCCAAAAATATGAATTTCAAGTGTAGAGCCTCTTTATCCTCCTATGCTGAACAGTAGTTTCTCTGACAGTGATATTCAGCTCTTTGGGGGCCATCTTTTAATTAATTTAATTTATAGTTATTACTGATGTATCCCATTGACTGTTTGTTTCTGGTAGGTGGATGTTAATGTACAGTGCAGCCTTGGTGAGCCTGCGGCTTACAAAGCCATCAAGAACGGTCATGTTGAGTGCCTGATGGTGCTATGCCAACAGGCAAAGGACAGACTCGACCTCCTCCTGGAGAAGGAAGACTTCCTGGTTTACAGCAGGTCTCTCAAATCTGTCCAAGGGCTGAGGAAGCCGCAATCAGGCCTAGACATGAGCTTGCGAACACGACTCTGCTACCTTGTCAGGGATGTATTTGGTAAGTGCTGCCATTTTGGAAAAATAATGATATCAGTATGTGGCTAACTACTTCTTTAGCATATAGCACTGCTGTTTCCCTGACTTGATCATGCACCTCACTCTCTCTGTCGTGCATATTATGTAGCAACTATCTAATTCCAGGCAAACCCCGGAGATTTGCTTTGGTCATGTCAACGGTTATTTACTGGTGCCTCTTCAAGTAGCAGCTGTCACCTTTGAACATTATAGGCCACTCTATGCATACCCTTTTCCCATGGCAGGGTAAAAAATAATAATCATAACACCTGCATGAGCAGAGAAGTGTTTGAAAATCTGAGGTTTGCATTAGCAATTAGAGAATTGCCAGCAGCAGTATCACCATCTCTAGATCTGTCTCCTCCAAATTAAATTTAGTGAGAAAATAGAGCAATAATTGTTGGCTGGCTTAGTATTTACTTTATCAGGCTCATGGAATATGGGCCCACCTTCACATTGTTGAGAAATCAAGTGTTTGTAGATGTGGTTTCCCAGCTGCAAGGGTGAAGAAATGCTGTAGAATGAATGCTTTGAAAGACGGTTAAATTTGCTGGTTTTAGAAGCATTATTTTTGAGCAATTAGCTAGGCCTAACTTGTGGTCATGCCAAAACGTGTGGCTGATTTGAAAATAGCTGAAACACCTTCTTACCACACAGTTGGGAACTAAGGCTGTGGTTTAAAGGATGACTACTGCAAGCATGTACTTTAACCACAGTGGACAAAGCCACATAAAATGGATAAAATGTAGAATAATAAGGTGATTGATGTGAAGCACAAGCAGAGACACAATGAAGAAATGGAGTAGTGCTGACAGAGTCACGAGCAGAGAGTGTTTGTGCCTTGCTGAAAATGAGTAGAGCTGTTGACAGGCCCTCCTAAATATTGCAATAAGAAAGTATGGATAACACCATTTATTCTCTTAGTTTGCTAGCCAAGTGCCCTCAAGGTTCTAAAAACAATCCAAAAAAGTAAACTTCCAGAAAGTGGTCTAGAACTGGTCTAATCTGGCATTAGCAAGAATTCACTAGCACCTCATACAAAGGATTAACCATGGATTTTTCTTCCTATGCTGTTTCTTTTCTTTTGTTGCAGTTGTGTACCAAATGGTTCGTCAAAAACCTCACTTCTACAACCCTTCATCACATTCTACATTGAGTGCGGAGCTGCATCGTATTTTGCCTGATGTAAGGTCATCTCTTCTCCTTGTGCGCTCTATGCTTGGTGCAGATGTTGATCCTGATTATGAGCTCAAGGAGGGTGAGGTGTCTACGCTTACACCTGACCAGGAACTTATGAAGAGGGTACTTGTCTTTGTACAAGACTTTCTTGTCTTCACTTTTAAGGTGATTGGAAAGTTCCAGCACCCTGAACTGAATGAGGGGCCTGCGGACATTGCTCGGCTTCTCTTACAAGTTGGCATCAGCGTTGCCCGTCAGGAGAGACTTGCTTCAGAATTGGTTTCTGTAGATCGCTGGCGGCAGGGGACTTCGCATACACGGTCATGGTCGTATCTCTTTCGCTCAGCAACCGGTGAATCAAACATTTACCAAACCAAGTCTGCAGCCTTAACTGCCGCTGTTCTGACCTTTTACCATGTTTTCTCTCACAGGTCTGTGGAAGACCTGCAGTGGCTCATTGCAGAGCATGATTACATGGCACAACAGGACAATTTGGCTTCCAGATCTCAGGTTGTCAGCAGCCCTTCTGGCCAGCATGTGTCCCAGAAAGACGATTCAGGCCGAACAGCTGTTGGCCAGTATTTGGACACAGGTGGTGGCGGAGGCTCTCAGCTGCCATGCCTAGACCCAGAGGAACAGCCACCAGAGAAGGATGACAACTCAGCCACTTTCAAAGCTCACTTGAAAGAATTTACCCAGGTTATGGCTGAAATCTCATCTACCTTTCACAACCGTGACTGGTGGCAATGTTGGATAGCTTGTGCCATATCGAACATGAGGACTTTCCTTGAAAGGTACGAGCTGAATAACAAGGACAAAAGAGATGAGCTAGCTCAAAACTCGGCACTTTTGATGTGGCAGCTGAAGAGTGATAATGAGTATGGTCTTCACCTGCAGTGGGGTAATCTGAACCTCACAAAGAAGATTTGTGATGCTGTGACAAGCGTCTGGTCCAAGGAGCAGATTGTAGCGTTGAAAAGCGTTCGCTCAGCAATCTTGTCTGCAAATGATTTCGAAGAGATCCCTGAGATTGTTTCAGAGATGGAAGACCTACGGTACATTAGCTTCTCAAAGTGTCGTCGTTTGTGCCATGGCATTGGACAGTTGTTCAAAATGGATTCTCTTGTGCAACTCTTTTTGGATGGCTGTGATATTCGCAAGTTGGATGACTGTATGGGCATCAGGAGCCATTGGCTGACATGGCTGCACCTTCAACAGAACCAACTAGAAGACTTACCAAAGGAGCTGGGGGTGCTTCATAAGCTGATGTATCTAGATCTCAGTGATAACAAACTGACAAAAGTGCCCGCCTGTGTCTACGACATGGAAGGACTAAGAGAGCTGAAGCTGGATCGCAACACTGAGATTGACAGCCTTTCAATTCGCCTGAAAGGTCTCAAGAGGCTAGGCAAGCTAACTCTATCAGGCCTCTATCGCCTGGATGAGAAATATCACCAACTCAGCTTAGTGAAGACTGTGTCTGAAATTCGACTGTTGATGGATGAAATCTGGCCAGAAGAAAGGCTCATCCTCCCCACAGGGAAGATCATACTTGTAGGGCAGAACAGGCAAGCACGTAGAGCTGTCACTCGAAAGCTGGAACAGCAGATGAAGGCAGGAGACAGACAACCAGCCATGGCCTTGGTGGATCTAGGTGACTTGATGATGTATCAGCACCTGCGTCCTCTCATTGACCGTGGTCTTTCACACTACATTATTGCCTGTGAGTTTACAGCAGCCAAACCTGTCGCAGAGGAAGCATGCCGTTTTCTCAGCACAATTGCCATGGAAAGGAGCACCCATGCAAAGGTTGCGTTGGTTGTGTGCAGTGAGCAGCCAGAAGCAGACAGAGCCAAGTTCAATGAGGAGGTGCAATGGGGGAGTCATCAGAGGCAGGATCAGCTTCAGGAGAGGTACGGATTGGTGTGGACAGAATTTATCAACTGTGCACAAGACAATGTTGGCCTACCATTTCTGGAGACAATGAGGAAAACCGTCTTCCATAGCAAGTCAGAGGCCACTGACATACTATCCTGGAAAAACAGAAGAACTAGAATCAAGGATGCAAGACTGAGAAAAGCATTTGGGTTGCTCTTCGGTGGTGACAAGAAAGTTAAGCCATTCATTGAGGAAGGGGTGTTCCTTCGATGTCTTCGGTCTATTGTTGATTCCCAGTCGCTAGAAGATGATCTAGTGCCGTTTTTTCGACGTGACAACAGAGAAAAGTTACTCAGCTACTTTGAACACAGTGGTCAAGCTGTATGCCTTGGTAGGCTCCTGCAAGATGGTCCAACAGCTCTCATTGCAATTGTCCAGCCCTTCCTGAAAGACATATGCTCCACGCTAGGCCCTGATCTGTCTACAGGCGAGAACAGGCTGGAGAGCTGTGGGGGAAATGATTGGCCGTCATTAGTTCACCAATTTGAGGATCGCTCTGTAGTATATCAGGTTGGAGAGCATCTAGGAATGGCATTCGCTCTTTCGGCTGCTGAGAAAAATTTTCCAGCATTTCTGCCTCTCCGAGCAGTCAGAACGAATCGGCGCTCATCCACACTAACTACAGGGAACAAGCATCGCCTCTGCATTTTTCCAAAGCAGATGGGGCCCTGCATGCCTTCTCTCTGGACAGGATTTCTTGCTACCATGTTGTCTAGTGAAATAAACAATAAACTGTCAGGGAAAGAGAAGGATTTGTCTTTCTGGGGTGAAGGCCTTGCATGCTGTAACAAACAATGCCCAAATGACCTGATTTGGAGTGCACAGCTTTTTGCACCAGGCACATTACGACTTCAACCTCCTGTCATGGATCAAGCAAAGGGCTATCATGTGCTGCTGTCTGTTGGGGTGACTGCTGAAGAGGGGGAAGTGCTCCATGAATCATCTGCATGTGCTGATAAGGCTCTATTACGCCATGCTGAGCTGTTTGGCAAAATGGTGGACTCTTTGTGGCAGCTTGCCACAGAGTATGGCCATTCTGAATCAGACTTTAACGTGTGTGGCATTGAACAGCGCGTAGTCTGCTCCCACTGTTTTGCTGCTTATGACACAGACTCACAGGAAACGCACATGCTAAGCACTGAGGTTGTGCTTCCACTCCTGGACATGGCTCAGAGTAAGGACGAGACACCTTTGCAGATCTGCTCATATCCTGAGCACAATGCAAAATTTCCTGCTAGATATTACGTGCCTGATTTACTGCTACTCGACCTTCCGGGAAGTTCGCTTCTTCCAGCAGGGACCTTCAAATACAAAAGGCTGCCAGGAGTGCGATCACGAAGAGATGTTCTGCTAGAAGAATGCCGAACTGATGAGCCAACTCAGCGGGTTTTAGTGGCCAAGGGGTTATTGCAGGATACCAGATCATCTCCAGACAGCATCTGTAAGCTCCGCCAAGAGGTATTCACGCTGCTGAGGTTGCAAGAGTGCCCCAAAATTGTTCAACTGTACAAGTTTGTTTCATTGCCAATGCTGTGTGATGGCGAGGAGTGGCAGGGTGGGAATGAGGGCTCACCGACCTCTCAACTAGTGAGTGCTTTACCACAGAAAAGGAAGTTTTGCAAATTCCACATGGAGCAAATTGAAGGTCAAACTTTGCTTGACGCTCTCCAGAAAAAATTGCTGCCTCGATCCATTATCAGAAAGACAAAGGATAAGAGATGCACAGTGGGAAAGCAACAGCTGAAAGAATGTTCTGAAGGTCATGAAGATACCAGGCAAGGATTACCTGCAGAAAAGCAAGCTGATAAAAACCCTGGTGGGAGAGGACCAGTGGAAAGTTCTGCTGATGGATTTCGGAGCCATGGAAAAGCTAATGCACACAGTGACAAGTTCCACCATACCATTATTCGTGCCATTTCCAAGGAGCTGATTTCGGTACTGAGTTTCATGTATGAGAAGAATGTCATGCACCGCGATATCAAGCCTTCCAACATTATGATAACCTCTCAGGGGCTTTCTTGTGAAACTGTCGTCGAGGCTGGGATCAAGGTTATTGACCTTGGCTCTGCATGGGGACACTTTGTTGTTCGGCCGTTTGCGTGCTTTGGTACAAAGCACTACTGTGCACCAGAGGTACCAATCACAACCAAGGAAGATAACAGTCCATTGCCCAGGCGATATGGTTATGCTAGTGACATATACAGCTTTGGCCTAATCCTCTATGAATTGCTGGCTGGAGGAACAATCACAGAGCTGTTCTTCCTGAAGTATGAAGCGTTCTCACACAATAACCCTGCCATTAGCAAGATGCAATCCGATTTGAAACGGGTTAGCCGACATCAAGCGATAGCTGAGGTGGTGGAGAAGTGCACTCAACCCAAGCCAGGTGATCGGCCCTCTGTTAAGGCAATTGCGACATTCTTATCTCATGATGACTCTGTTTTGTTGCAGAGTGTACAGAAGTTTCCCTGGCAACTCACTGTCAGGCACCTCTTGTTTACAATTCTAGGTGAAAATCCATTTATCCTTGCGCTGGTAAATGTTGAGGGAAAACAAGAGCAGGGATTCAGCCTCCACAAAATTTCACGGCAAGAGGATGAACATGGTAGCCTTTACAGAATGTCGCCTGAGCCGTTGCGCACCTTCAGAAAGAAAGTGACAGGGGTCTCCTTCTCAGAGACGTTTGTGTTTGCATCGATGGATGTAGGAGCACCAGTTTCAGCCCGCACGCAGACAAAGTTTAACCGTGCTGCTACTGCTAAATGCAATCTACACATATACCAGGTAGATCATCTGAATCGCACAGGATTGAAGCGCTGCAAGGATCTGGAGGACCAACTCGATGGGGCAGTGCACTGTGCTACTGCTGATGGCACATATATGATGTTTGCTAGGGAAGCACCAACTAGAGAAGAGGTCTTCTTCATCAAGTTAGATAAAAATGCAGCTGGTAGGACTGAGCCGGAACCAGTTGGAATCTCGCAGCCTGTGAAGCAACTTTTGCCAGTAGGTGAAACACAGGAAGGACAACATCTCTGGTGTCTGCATGGCAATGAGTCAGAGTTCAGCCTTTCGATTGTTGTGTATGATCAGCCAAATGTGGAGGGAAATCCCACAAGAAAGAAGACATCGAGTCCATGCCGATCTGATGGTGAGCAGAAGATGATGTTATCTTCGTGCAAGGAGTTCGTGTGGGTATGCAATGGCTGCTGGCTGTACTTGTTCCAGAAAGTAGCCTGTAACCAGCAGATCTTGTGTTCAAAATCATCCGAGGATAAAACACCCGAGAATGTCTGCAACTATCTGGGCTTTGACAACAAGAACCACCAAGCTGATGTGCTGAGCATGTGCTGTCCCCATGATGCTCTGTGGGTGGGCGTTCGGTCAGGTGCCATCCTGGTCTTCCAGGTGGCCATGGACCCAACATCAAATGGCTCCCCCTCTTGTAGACTGAAATGGATGACAACATTGCTTGGACACTGTCCTGGAGGGAACACTTTGGATTTGCTTCTACTGCCTGGGACAGCCAGCAGCAAACAGGTATTAAGTTGCGGGACAGCGTTAGCAATTTTGTGTGGGAAAAGTCCTTTTCATCTTCACTCTACATCTGAGAGCAAAGAAAGGGAATCCAACTATGATTCTGCTGAACATGTGCACACCAACAAATCTGTCACCACAGGTGGAATGCTGGCGGTTTGGGACTGCTCTGATGATTTAATGCGTATTGTTAACCAGCAGGAGCAGCCAAAGCAGCAACATCACACACAGCAGAAACAACAGCAACAACAACAACAGGAGCAACAGCAACAGCCACATCAGCAACAACAGCTACAGCAGCAACAACAGGCACTAAACCAACAGCGACATCAGCAACAACAGCTTCAGCAGCAGCAGCAACAGCAGCAGCAGCAGCAGCAGCATCAACAACAACAACAGGAACAATGGGAAGTACAGCAACAACAGCTGCAACAACAGCTACAGCAGCAACAACAAGAAATACAGCAACAGCCACATCAGCAACAACAGCAACAACAGCAGCAGCAGCAGCAACAACAACAACAACAACAACAGCCACAGCAGCAGCCACAACAGCAAAAGCAAGAACAGATGCCACAGCCACAACTGCCAGATCAACAGCCACAGCCACAGCAGCAGCAGCAGCAGCAGCAGCAGCAGCAGCAGCAGCAGCAGTCATCAACACCCAAACCAGCAACAATGGTAGGAAAAACAGGATCCATGAGCTAGCATATAGTCATAGATCTAGGTATTCAATTAAATCCAAACTTCACACATGTGTCTGCTATGCTGCTGCCAATTCTCTCAGAGAAGCTTGTTTGTGAAGTGACCTGAGAGAGAATGTTTTACCCATCAGTGCACTCTTCATTTTGCTGCCAGAAGTTGTATCACATGTCAATGTTGGTTGTAAGCTGCTTGACTAAATGGACCTTATTCAGGAAAATTTTCTGGGAACAAGGTATGGGCACTTCTTGGTTTGCACTAGAAAGGAAGGTACTGCTAGCTTGAAACTCTATTCTTTCATGTCAATTTTTTCCCAGGTCTAGTTACAACCCCAATGGTTATTTGTGTCACAGCACGCTCTGTTACGATCTTGCTGTGTTCCCGTATGGAATTAACAGCAAAATACATTCCCTAGGGCTATAGAGCACCTGCATTTTCATATTGTCTTTCACACTAATCAATCTGACTTGCTGAAAAGTCGGATGTCACAGCGGCAGTAGGCAATTTCTGACATCCAGGTAAAGGGCTCAGTTTCTAGATTAGTCTAGCACTTTATGAGTTCTCTGTTCCGTTCTCTTTCTAATCAGATCCACTGTTCTAGCCTTGAGCAGTACAATGGACTACACTAAACAGTACTAGCTTGGGGGAATTCAGGAGAGATCGACACGCATATAGAAGTACAGTACCAAACTGTACAATGAAAATCTTTTCCCTCACCAGTTAAGTGATCACTGTGCCAAGAGGGAAATTTCATTGGATAGGAAAGGAGGTAGTGCTATCTTCGGCCCATTCAAAGGTACTACTAAGGTAGACTGACACTCTGCTGCAGGAATAAACTGGGACGTACCAGTCTGTGTCTTTGTGCCATAAGTTATTGGTACAGGTCATCAACATTCTTATAGCGGGAAAATCAGCCAGAAACAAGAGGAGTAGCCCTTCAGGATAAAAAGGATGAGATGATGACATCTTTATGAAAACGTTGTCTTCCAACACAAGTTATATCAACCTTACTAATAAGCACATTACTACAGCAAGTTGGCTATGAAAAAAATTGAAGACTAGACATTTTTCACAAGCAACAACCTGAAGTAGTGTTTCTACTGCCCCTCCATAAGTTTCTATTTTGTTTCTGAAAGATGTCCTCTGCAGCTCTGATGATAATCCTTTAAGCTCATGATGTTCCAAGGTTTATCTCATCCACTTTGAAGAGAAAACGTCAAGCAACTTTGGCTTTCACTATTACCGGTCAAGACCAGCAGCAATGCCTTGAGTCTCCTGCCCAGCATAATGCTGAATAAGGTCTATTGATCATGTCGCTTCCTAAGCTGATTAAAAATACAACGGTCTGCGATAATAAAAACGATCACTTAATCAATGTACGTGACACTGGGTGAATATATGTGATCTAGGATAAAATACGTGTTATTGAGCAGGGTTGGCTTAAGATAAAACAGTTCAGGTCTGCAGTGGTTGAGATTGTAATTTCTTCTCTTTTTCTATCAAGGATAACCACAGGCCTCAAAACGAAGAAGAGTTTCCAAGCGGTGAGTAGTCACTTTGAATTGTCAAAAATGAAATAGATTTCCACAGCAGTATAAGGGAAGCTGTGGTCTTTTGATCCTTCCCAAGTTATCTTGGCATAATTATTAATCAGTATTTAGTACTGCATTGCCATGATGGATCATGTTTTCTCTTCTTGTGGCAGTTGCATATGCCACATCTGACAATCAGGACAGTGGCCTGAGCACAGATGAAGTACTTGACGCTCTTTCATTGAAGGTGCACCATGTGCGTGGTGATGGAAGCTGCCTTTACTATGCAGTGGGTCACCAGTCTGGCTATGCAGAGAGGCACAGTGCAGGGGATGAGGACACTGCTGCTGGCCTCAGAGAGCTGGCTGTGAAAATGATGGATGAATACCCACACATCCGACAAGAGGATGGACTGGATGTAGGTCAGTGGGTAAGAAAGAAGGAAGAGATTCGCCAATCCAATTCCTGGGCAGGAGATCTGGAGGCCCGTCTTCTTGCAATTGGCCTGAAACAAGACATTGTTGTAGTCACTAAGGGCCCCATAGCACAAGTGCGATGCTTTTTGGCAGAGCCAACCATGTTGCCACAAATGGCAGGGGGTATTTTCGTGCCGCTGCCTAGCAATACCAAAAGTCAAGTTCATCAGTGGCAGCAGAAATTACGCCAGCCTCTATTTCTTGTCTTTGGGAGTAATCACTTTGATAGCACGAGGTAAGCTACTCTTCCATTTGTGAAACGAATCTCCGCTTTGCTGCCTGTACTTGATACTGTAGGCATCTCCGTGTTTATTTCTTTTTTACTACCTGGTTGAATATAAATGGGCAGCTTTCTCAGGTATTATGTGTTGCATACTACCTCCTGGCTAGCTATGACTCTCTCTTGGCTAATATGCAGTAAAAATCTAAGCTAGACCAAGGCATGAGGCCTCACTGCAGTTGTGTTGTCTGAGTTTTGCTGAGGGATGATGTCAAAATGGTTGCACATTGATATACTCTCTTGCTGTATGTAGATTAACAAAGTCCTGCAGTCAAAAGGGGACTATCATTTTTGACCAAGAATATGGTCTCTTCTGAGTTGAAAAGAACCTTGGAACAGCAAATAAAATGACTGCGAATAACACAGGTCACCTACATATAGGGCTGTGAATTGCCAAATCGCACAATTATTTTGCTGCTGCAATAATTTAGAGAGGCAATTTGATGTCACTGTATGCATAAAAGCACGATTGTAAACGGGCATGCTATCAAATGTCAGCCTTCAATTGTTTAGGATGTGATGTTATGAGAGTCCTCAGCTGGGACCGGAGGGATGATACACAACTCAAAGTCTTCTGCTGCCATGAAGAAACCCAGGTCAAGGTACTCTTTAGCTAGGTTCACTCTAGAAGTGACCAAATAATTTGCAAGGCACGATGATCATTGATTTCCATGTTTCGCTCACAACAGAGATCAGTACACCTGATGCTTGCCCATGCATGCCGAAACAGAAAGGTTGTGCAAACGTCGTGACTGTACGAGATGACACTTGTGCCTTTGTAGAGTCTAATTTGAGCTGGCACTAGCATAGCAAAAACAGCTCTTAATCATGTATCAAAGGAAGCGTCAAGAAGGTCGACCTCTTTGCAATTGACTCATTTAAAACACTAGCTTCATTTTCGCCTGCCTGAGTCCGCGTGCGATTATTGCCAAAATATAATCATCGCGCTAAAATTATCGATACATTGATTAATCGTCACACCACTACCTATATACACTACAGTGTTGATCAGAAGCATGCTAGCTCTAGGAAGACTAAGAGTACAAGAGAAGGGAAAGTGTAAGACACCACACATCACAGCTATGCTGATTATATCAGAATGGTAGGCAGTTGTAGGGCTACAACGCCTATACTATTAATTATATAACATAAAATCATGTATAAAAGCTGCATTTGAATAGAAGCCTGTCATGTATATAAGCACAATTTTCAGCATCATTGTCTGCATGCAAGCCGCATCTTGAATATAAGCTGCAGTTTCTAATCATGAGATCTACATGTACAGTATAATCTTTGATACAATGAGTAGTATGTGTTAGTACACAATCGATCATATCCTGTTGGCTGAGTGTTTGTGGGCCACGCACACTAGTGCTCTACCCCAAGGTAGAGGCCAGGCCTGTAGGCCCTGCTCTGCGGAGGACACTGTAAACGCTGGTTTTACTGTACTGGTCATTGTGGACCCTGTGCACACTCCAGAGAAAGGTTGCACAGAAGCCCATTTTGAATAGAAGCCTGATTTGAATAGAGGCCTG
>JAOWAW010159623.1:0-20418 GCA_028565695.1 Nicola tetela | reverse complement strand
ATGCCCTCATGAAGATGTTGTGTAACTGAGTGGGAGTAACATGTAATAAGGGAAAAATGGGTCCTATAAAACTGTTTCAACTTCCTACATAGGAGCCCTTGTCGGAAACCCTGGGCAAGTAAGGTATGGACCAACCCACGATGGCGCGTCAGGAAATCCAAATAATCACATGCTTTAGTGAACCTGATGAGTTGGCTGATGTAAGCCCCATATGTAGGTATGCAAGGAACGTTACTATCTATATGGGGATAATTGTGGATCTTAAAGGGGAAGTGTGTGTGTGTGTGTGTGTGTGTGCGTGCGTGCGTGCGTGTACATGACTGATGTGTTAGACATATCGAGTATTTCCATAATGCACAGGATAAACCATACTGTCATACAGCCCACAGTTTTGGATACATACTGTAAACCTAGAAAATTTAATGTGTTTTAATTTAACAAATTTAACGATTTGATTTTAATCATTAAGGGTGCACTTCCACTATGTTTAAGAATCCTGTTAATGTGCATGTTGCATGGCAACTGACACGTGAGCTTAAAACTGGTACGGAAATTTGGTGAACGTGAGATAAATGTGGCCGGCAAGGCCAGGGGGGAGGGGGGTAAAAGCTAAAATGTGGAAGGTGAGTGTGTCCTTGTGTGGCTTCTGTGGCATTCAGTTCCTCTTCTAGTGTTCTGTTTCATTTCTCAAACTGAAATGCCGAAACAGCTGTGGACAGCAAATGTGGAGAAGTGCCTCATTGAAATCTGGCACAGAATTTTCAATCTTCTCAAGGGCAAATGCTCACCAAGGCCGAGAAGCTGGAGATTGCTCGTGAGAAACTGAACACAGAGAGCGCGAGAAAGAAGTGGGAGGTAGAGTTCTCCTGCGACCAGATCGTCAACAAGATTGACAACATCGCCAAGAAGGCGAAGAAACTTTATTCAAAGTTCATGTCAGCCACCAGAACAGGGTCAAGCGTTGATGACCTGTCGATCTTCAGGTACGTACACAATCATCAAACGCACTCTCTCTCTCTCTCTTTCCCTCTGAGTCCCTCTGAGTCTGTGTCTGCCTGTCTGTCTCTTCCTCTATCTCCCTGTCTATCTATCTGCTTGTCTGTCTGTCTCTGTCTTCCTGTCTCTGTCTGTCCGTCTCTCTCTGTCTCTCTGTCTCTCTGTCTCTCTCTCTCTCTCTCTCTCTCTCCCCCCCTCTCTCTCTCTCTTTCCCTCTGCTGAGACTCTCTCTCTCTCTCTCTCTCTCTCTCTCTCTCTCTCTCCCTTGCCTTTTTGAGTTATGCAATCTATTTCAATCTCTGTATGTCTACTCTCTTTCCTGTTTTATGTTTGGTCATTTGGCCTTTCACCTACTTTCTTGTCTTTTCCATAACTTTTGTTTTCCAAGCTGGTTCTGTTGCCTGTTCTGATCATTCTCCTGAAGAGAATGGCTCTTTTTTTTTTAGCAAAAATAAATATTTCCCTTTATACTCTGTGTCCCTTGTCCTAGCAGAATATTATGCTCATCTAATCATATATACATCATTAGGGAATTTAGCTAGTGTACTGCTCCTATGTATCACATACTGTTAAAACTAAAAAAAAAAAAAATTTCTGCATGTGTATACAAGGCAAATTGGAAATGCAGACATATAATTCTATGTATATGATGCTAGCTAGAGTGCTCCAGTACAAACCCAAGCCATTGCAGGCCAACTGGTTCCCCATCACATTCTTCCAGCACCAGCAGGTCACATAGCGCAAGTCCAGAGTGGGATCCTGTGACAGTGTCAGTAGTCAGTGAGGACAGTGATAGCAAAGGTGACAGACAGCAGGCTCCTATGCAGCCAGCAACCAGTGGCCAAAAAATTCCTCTGCAAACTCCCAATTGTGCAAAGAAGCCCGAGAAAATCACAAGAACGACAAAAAAATCTATTTCTCAAGACAAGTTCATGTCTGCTTTGGAAGATATGGCAGAAAGACAGGCAGAACAAGAGCGAAGCTTGCAACTGCAAATGCTGGACTGGCAACAACAGCAAGAACTGAATCAGCAGAAGTTTGAGGAGCAGCAGGAGAAGAAATGTCTGGAAGAACAAGAACGTTTACAGAGAGAGGATCAGATTTGAAGAAGAGAGGGAGAGAGCATGCCGTGACCATGAGGAAAGAAAAGAGCGGGAAAGGCAAAAGTATGAAGAAGAGCAAGAGGCTGACAGGCGACAATATGAAGACATGTAGCGCCAAACACATTTAAAATTTCAAGCAGATCTTCTTCAGAGCTTGAAGAATGACAAATAAGTTAGAAAAAGCACAGGAAATTTTCCTGTACACAATGGTGGTAGTTTTCTTCAGAATCATTGTCTGTATGCTTTCTTTGATAAACATGGTTAAAACTGCAGTACTCTCCACATTGTAATGCATTTTCTCATAATCTCTCACAGCTGTAAAATGTTTCATGGGAGAGGTGTCTGCTGGTGAACATGTTGTGCTAGGGCAAGTCATACCATGGTGCCAGGATTATTTCCAGCATCCGCGTCTACGTTGTGGCCTGCACCATGTGCTCCTGCGTCTGCGTTGCCCTCAGCTAGCCAGCTGTCGTAAAAAGGGCACTGTGCACACTGGCAGATGTTGTTCAGTGCACAGCACGCAAGAGCAACAGTCGCTGCAAATTCTGGGTTGTTTATAAACTTATCTGTCAGCACGTGAAATCTTCCTTTCATTCTTCCAAATGTACTTTCTACTGCCCTTTGTGCCTTTACCACTACGGCATTGAATGAGCGCTGACGCCCTGGGGCAGGCGGATAATCACAACCTTTAATCACCATGAACGACAATGCAAACACCGAGTCTGCAAATAGATATGGTCCAATGTTTCGTCCCTGCACATTTTCAGTATATCCCTGGAGCCACTCCCCTTCCTCAATTCTGGCCTTCAGACCACTGTGGTTAAATGTATAAGCATCTTCAACAGACCCTGGATGGTCAGCATCAACATAAGTATACAGCCTGTCTGGATCAACCACTGCCAAAATAATGGCACAAAAATTTTTGTAGCACCAGAAAGAATCACCCCATTTTTCTGGCTTCTTTATCTTCATGAAAGTCCCATCCATCGCCCCAGCACACATCTTCAAACTGGAAATCCTTTCAAATTTTGCCATGGTCTCCACCAGCATGGGCCCTGTGGGAAACTTGATAGCATCAGAAACAAGGTCGTTGCACAATACATCAACCATCTCATGGATGGATCTGTGAACACTTGTTCCACCAACGCAATACTCATTCACCAGATGCATTTCACTTGCACCTGTTGCCAACCACTGAAGAGCTGTAGCCAGCTTCTTTCCCGCAGGGATAGAACTGCGGAACCTGGTGGTCTGTCGCTGTCTATGTGGCTCGCACTGAGTCAAAAGCTACTGAAATGTTGTGTAGTCGACACGAAACGTAACTGTGTACTGGCTGTCAAGGTAGTCTTCACAATTCACACGTTGACTGATGCGCACCCAGTTTCGAGTCACTTCTCTCTCCCAAAATCCTGCCTGCTGCTCTTCACTGACGTGGGAACTCCAAAAGCACCTTTGAATAGGAAGATTAAGATAATGCTTGTAAAACAGCACTCACATTAGGGTCGATCATGTCAGCCATTGCTTGCTTCGTCCAAGACTGCCAATAAGTGGCAGACGAGAAACCTCTCTTTGGAAGACCTGCTCAACTACTCCTTCATCATGATCTTTATCCAATGCTGGTTGACAAGCTCCACGAGAGGGATAGGCTACTCTTGTAGAGGACTCTGTAGCGCAGCTGGTAAAGACAAATGCAGTTCCTAAACCCTTCTTCCCTTCCATCATCGATTTCTTCACCCAAGAGAACAAGTCCTGGAGAAGTGTTTGCAGTGAATATGCTTTGATACACACTGTACAATTATGCGGCCGGGCGCCTGCATGTAACTATTAGCAACAGGCTGAATTTTTTTATTTACTTTGAGCCATGCAAATCATATGGAAGTGCACGTCAAAGTACACTGGGATAAAACGTATGTCTCGTGACCTCCATCAACGGCAAAATAAATGTACTGGAAGTGCGCCCTAAACTAAGTTGCCGTAAAGGTATATATGTTTATAGTATGTATATGCGCGACTTTCGTGAATCGTTAAATTAAATTGTCGTTAAATTGGCCTTACAGCACGATCGTTAAACATTATAGCCGTTAAATTTTCAAGGTTTACAATAGATATATTGGACCTGCAACGGTTCCATGTGCTGGCATCACTTGCAGAGAAACAGCACCGGTACCCTGTGCTAAACCACAGTGTGAAACTTTCGCTGCTGTTCTTGCACCAAGTGTAGATTGGATGCTTGACTTTATGCTACTTCAGAATTGGACGAAACTCAAATCGTGCAGCAGCTAATCCTTTCAGTTACAAACAATAAATAAAACAGCCGCAGGTACCCCGCACAATGACTGAGAAAAGCTACACAGGTACTGGTACCCAGTGTGGGGTACAGGAGTGAGCAAGCACCTGGTGCATGTGCCTGAGCTTTCCTGCAACCAGCCAAAACCTGTCAATGATCATATTTTCTCTTGTTACAATATAAAACTATTAGTTGTTGTTATGAAAACTTTGTGCGGCTCAAACTATGAAATTTGTAAATTTACGTGTCCTTTTACACTACTCTCTCTCTCTCTCTCTCTCTCTCTCTCTCTCTCTGTATCTACTACCACAAATTTTTCTCCAATCATTTCCCAAAAGTTCCATCAGCGGACCAACAGCACAGATGCCTATAGATGAAAATATTGCTACTGAACTCCTTAACCGGATTTTCCACCCACCTGGCAAGAGTTGTGCTTGAAAGGCTTCAGCTGCCCCAGGGACCACTGATGTCTGTTTCAGCACTTCAAGCAAGTCCAAACCAAAAGCCTTCGGTTTTTTGTGACACCAGTGGTAAAGCACTTGGAGGGCAGCTTCTGAGGGACTTTTGTTCTCAGGGAGATTGCTAACGTATATGCTCCCGCTGGTCCCTACACCATCAAGGAGGTGTGTTGCAAGCGCTCTCACTTCATCGATGCTCGAGAAATAATGGGAAATTTCAACAAGAACCCGTGAGTATGGGTACAGACGAGTGCCAGCAGAAGCTTCTTCCTCGGAGTCAGTTTGAGAGGCTGCAGGCATAAAGTGCAATCACATGTATTTGAACACAAAGCTAACCAATTTTACTGCGTCAACAACTTGCCATAGAGAAAAAAAGATGTCCTCTTGCAAACATGTAAAGTGTGTGGGTGAGGAATTATACCTCTAAATTGATAAGGTTGCAAGCAATCAACACAAAGTATAAAAGCCAAAATGGCACTAAAAAATCATATGGAAGTGCACGTCAAAGTACACTGGGATAAAACGTATGTCTCGTGACCTCCATCAACGGCAAAATAAATGTACTGGAAGTGCGCCCTAAACTAAGTTGCCGTAAAGGTATATATGTTTATAGTATGTATATGCGCGACTTTCGTGAATCGTTAAATTAAATTGTCGTTAAATTGGCCTTACAGCACGATCGTTAAACATTATAGCCGTTAAATTTTCAAGGTTTACAATAGATATATTGGACCTGCAACGGTTCCATGTGCTGGCATCACTTGCAGAGAAACAGCACCGGTACCCTGTGCTAAACCACAGTGTGAAACTTTCGCTGCTGTTCTTGCACCAAGTGTAGATTGGATGCTTGACTTTATGCTACTTCAGAATTGGACGAAACTCAAATCGTGCAGCAGCTAATCCTTTCAGTTACAAACAATAAATAAAACAGCCGCAGGTACCCCGCACAATGACTGAGAAAAGCTACACAGGTACTGGTACCCAGTGTGGGGTACAGGAGTGAGCAAGCACCTGGTGCATGTGCCTGAGCTTTCCTGCAACCAGCCAAAACCTGTCAATGATCATATTTTCTCTTGTTACAATATAAAACTATTAGTTGTTGTTATGAAAACTTTGTGCGGCTCAAACTATGAAATTTGTAAATTTACGTGTCCTTTTACACTACTCTCTCTCTCTCTCTCTCTCTCTCTCTCTCTCTCTGTATCTACTACCACAAATTTTTCTCCAATCATTTCCCAAAAGTTCCATCAGCGGACCAACAGCACAGATGCCTATAGATGAAAATATTGCTACTGAACTCCTTAACCGGATTTTCCACCCACCTGGCAAGAGTTGTGCTTGAAAGGCTTCAGCTGCCCCAGGGACCACTGATGTCTGTTTCAGCACTTCAAGCAAGTCCAAACCAAAAGCCTTCGGTTTTTTGTGACACCAGTGGTAAAGCACTTGGAGGGCAGCTTCTGAGGGACTTTTGTTCTCAGGGAGATTGCTAACGTATATGCTCCCGCTGGTCCCTACACCATCAAGGAGGTGTGTTGCAAGCGCTCTCACTTCATCGATGCTCGAGAAATAATGGGAAATTTCAACAAGAACCCGTGAGTATGGGTACAGACGAGTGCCAGCAGAAGCTTCTTCCTCGGAGTCAGTTTGAGAGGCTGCAGGCATAAAGTGCAATCACATGTATTTGAACACAAAGCTAACCAATTTTACTGCGTCAACAACTTGCCATAGAGAAAAAAAGATGTCCTCTTGCAAACATGTAAAGTGTGTGGGTGAGGAATTATACCTCTAAATTGATAAGGTTGCAAGCAATCAACACAAAGTATAAAGGCCAAAATGGCACAAAGTTAATAACAAAATATCATGCCAATGCATGTGCAGCAGCACCAGCCACAGCTAGTTTCTTCCAACAGTGATTATGGCAGTGCAGTTGAATCTACATCACATTCTGCACAGCTGTTGACTACAACAGTTATAAATAATAGCGCCTTGCAAATACTGCCACATTTAGTATGCAGCTATACACATTGTTTTACATATTCCTGCTTTTGTAGCCATAACACCAGTGCAGCACTGTCATACAATCTATCGCTGGAAAATAAGACAGCATTGCTGAAACACTCACACATCAACTTCTTCACACACAAACATAAAGACATTAACACACACACACACACACACACACACACACACACACACACACACACACACACACACACACACACACCTCTAGACCAATGTGTGCTGGCCATTCTGAACTGTGAGTCCGGTGTTCTGCACTATTCAGTAAGACCTATGCAACAATATTTTTTCAGCAGCTAGTTGAAATGCAGAAACACGCCTATGAACTCAGCGCCTGTCTGGAATTACCAACATTTATTTTTTAGAACAAAGCAGTTTCATTCTTGGGCAGAAAAACTACCACCCTACCCAGCTGCCCCCCCCCCCCTCAATTTGAAAAAAATATGTTGAACATCAATCTGTGTGGTGCTGTCCTGCAGATCCTCAATCCCAAAGAAAACTGCTCTTTCACAAACCCACCAAAAACAATAGACGTCTCGCAAGCCATCTTGGAGAAAGCCAGAAAAAAGTGGTGGCAGAGTGAGGTTCATACAACTGTCAGATCACATGTGGATCGTGCTCATCGTCTGGAGGCAAGACTACCAATTGAGAATGTGAAGATCAGTAACCATAGCCGTGCCCTGTCTCGATGCCAGGAACCTCCTAAAAATAATCTCACAGCAGCTGAGTGATAAACAGTCTTTACTCTTTTTTTGCTTCAAAATGGCTCAAAACCCATCCACCTGCCTCCAAAACAGTTTCGCACATGAAAAATGTTGGTAATTCCAGACAGCCCCTTATAAGCATCAAAATTTGGCAGAATGCCAACTTTGAGACAATTTTTGGATATCGTAATGCAGAAAACTTCTCAAAATCAGTTCAATTCTCCTACTTAGTCAACCGAATGTAGACTAACCTTTTCACATCATTTTCTAACAGACCAGACACACGTACATGTACACATTAAAACACTGTGCTGTCATGCACTCACCTTCAAGTTCATCTTTGACCTGAACACAAAGAGCAAATACACACACAATGACAAATAAATAAGCTGCCAGCAAGCCATATGATCGAGAGAACTCTGCATAGATCTTAACTTTTGCAAGAAAATCAACCAGATTTATGACCAATTACCGTATAATAAGCAATGAGAAGGTGACGTGTGCATTTGGTTTGTGACAGAAACATGCTGTGAGGAGGTCATGATTACAGTGGTTCCTTGCACTCTTTCAACACAAAAGAAAGATGAGTTTCGCATCCTTTGCCCTTTACATACACTGCACTTGCATAGTGGAAGTCAGAAATTAACAATTTGATCTGATCTATGGCACAGTGCTATTTTGGCTGCTTCTTGCCAAGCTGATGTCCAAAAAATCAATCCCAGCAGACAGTTGAAACATCACAACAACGCACTGGGCTGCCAGCTAGTTAACAGTGTGGACAGTAAGCGACTTGGATTTTCAAAAACTGGCAACAGTCTTAATCACGTAGATTGACAGCCCAAATCTATGTCCGCATCATCGTTCAATTGAATCCCTGTGGCAACAGTGCCATTTTAAATGTGCTGTTTTTCTAGCCCACACCAGGACCCAAATCAATGCAGGCAGCCACTATAAAACAAAAACTGTGCCCTAACCCAAACACAAAATGCACACACACATGTGCGCATGCACACATGCACATACACACATATGCATGCACACTGACACACATGCACACACACACACACACACACAGAAGTTGGTGTACTTTGTCAGTGTTCTGAGGAAAATTGGCAGTTGTCCGCAGATCAGAGGTGAGATCCACGGTGGTCTAGTGGTTATGACGTGGGAGCGCAAATCCTGAGACCCCGGTTCGATCCCTGGCTGTGGCTCTCCATTTTTCCTCGATTTCTTTCTTTCTTTCTTTCTTTCTTTCTGTCTTTAATGACACACACACACACATCCAGAAATCCTTCTGAAAAGACAGGAAGCAAACGAATGGCTACAGGCACCTCTTCCCACCGAAACAGTCCTTTTCCTGGACAATATTGCTTTTGTCAATGGAGCCAATAACGGACCTTCAGCCTTACTTCTACACAACCCATTTCTCAAAACATGTTTTGCAGGATGTGCATACTCAAGGGGATCTCTTCACCTGTCTTCTCACTCTCAATAGCCTCTCTGAACAGTGACTGAAGTTGCGAGTCTCTGAATCGCATCAGAACTTGGCCATCCGGCACAACCACAGCATTCATTTTTTTTTGTTAAATATGATAATACTATTATGGTGCTGCTAGTATCATGCACATTCAAAGTTGAAGACGAGCTAGGTTCAGCTAGGAGAAAAGAAGGAAGAAGAGAAAGATGAAGAAGTTGAGGGCAAACCAGAGCTTCCTGGTGTGGGCAATATACCACTGCTATAGAGCATTGGGTGACTTACGTTCCTCATGTCAGCTTTGATGGTCTGTTGCTTTAAGAGTTCTGAAAATATTGCTGAAATGGCATGCTGACACACTTTCTGAAGACAGATGCAGATAAAGTCATCAATCTCAGCAACAGTTTTCTCGTCAATAGGCAAACCGCAATCTTTGCTGTTGTGGATAGCGACAAGGTACCTATGACCATCACGGTAGATGTAGTATCCTCCCCACAACATATCGTCAGGTGACAGAGCTGAACTCCAGATTAAATCTCCCTGTTGGCAGAACAGCAAAAAATAATACACTGTAATTTTTTTCTTTATGATGTTCTCCAACAAAACCATAATACAGTGAGATGTCTGTCTGCTGCTTTTGGGTTACAGAAGTGTTGCAATTTCACTTCTGAGATCCTGCCAAGTTAAGGAGGGAGAGAGGAGAGAGAGAGAGAGAGAGAGAAAGTGGACAGCAAATGAGAGAAAGACAGAGAATCTGCAAAACTGGATGCCAACCAAGTTAACAAGTCAAGGAATGAAAGTAACCACAAGACAAAACATTAAAAAAGCCAACAGTCTATGGACCCAATCATGTCACAAGAAGCCATTGGCACCATAACATTTATGTTAAAGCCCCTAGCTGCAACACTTTTCATTTTAAAGTGTTTTTTAACTCAACTGGCTGACTTATGCAATACTTTCCCAATACCATAGGACCATAAGGGGCACAGAGACCGAATCCACAGGCCCAGTAAACCCACAAATATGTTCACAATGATGTCACAGAATAAGTCAAGATCATATACTACATACACTCTGCTTTAATATAATTATGACAAGACAGACCATTGTGACTAGAAACATTGGGAATAAACGTTGCACCTTGATGGCTACACAGGACCAGAGATCCAGATCACACAAGCACCACAGGTAGAGACTAAATGGGACAGGCATGCCGTGCGTGCCACCACTAGCCATTCATTCTGTCTGCATCTGTCCTTTTGGATGAAGAATACACTGGACCTGATCAAAACAACAGATGGCTCATACTGGCATGCTCACATTGATACGGTGTGGTTAAAGTTCTTAGCTGTACAGCTGCCGCTGGGTATCAGTGGGAAGCAACTGTACATCCACTTACATGAGGGTTTTGTTGAATCTCTGGGAAGAGATTTATCAATCAATTCAAGGAACTCACTAGATCATTCGAGATTGACCGACACATTTTCCCCTTGCTGCAGCACAAGTTGTGCTTGCCAACAGGCTTTCCAATGAGTGTTACAGTTGGCACTACAGAAATCAATGCACAACAAAAACGATTATTACTCTAGTGCGATTCTGGAACAGGTTTCAAGAAATAGCACAGGGCAGGTTGGCTGTCAGCAAAGTACAACAAGGAAGCATGACAGCGGTAACAGACACAAATAGAAATGTATCAACAAATCTACATATCATGTATCACCCAACCGCTCCATTGTAGATCTGTCCGTCTATGTATCTATCCAGACCTGTCCGCATATTTACCATCACTTGTTCTAAGCAGTAGTTGTTCTCTCTAAAGAGCAACAGCCACCACCATTACTCGTGTCAGTACGACTAATTACACTGCACTTGAAGTTTTCAGCTTCAAAACAAATTATTCTCCAACAAATACAAGTGATCATTAATGGCTACTTTCAGTATCCTACATTTGTCCAAGATTTACACCTCTAGTGAATCTGCTTCTTCTATACCAGTTCTGGTTTCCTGAACAACAGTCTGAAAAGTTCCCACAGGCCAGCTGAGCTTTTCAAAAACTGTTTATTAAATCATACCTTCATCACCAAGATTCTGAAGGAATGAGGATGGATGACCCTCATGAGTGCAAGCCGGAAATTCTTCTGTGAATTCTGCTTTGGACAGCAGTTTAGCAGGCTCTGTAGTACCTAAACATAGGCTTAGGCAGGCTTCATCTTCCAACTGGTTCCTGTTAATCAGGATTGTCGCAAGTGCAGACTTGTGTCCATCACGTACACGTCGCTCCCAAACTAAAATCCCACCTTCATCGCCTTGCAGAAACTCGCTGCTGTAATGGAACAGCTTACACTTGTGAATTTGTGTTAGTCTGCCTTCCTTGTGATCAACTGACTGTAAGGATATGTCAGCATAATGCCTCCCACAACTTGTGCACAATACACAGTGGCTTGCTGTCAGAAACAAGCAATAATCCTCTGAATTGGCATAGAAAGTTGCCATGCCATGTTGCAGAAGGTCACGCTCCCCCTTGCAGTCACATGAGGAATTACCCTCAATCTGTAAAACAGGTAGATTGAGAATTGCAGTTAGTAAGTAGCCTGGGAGAGAATTCTACTAAAAGTAACTGCTGTAAATCTCAAAACGTTTGTCAGTATTTTATTTTTGTAACTTCTTAAAATAGGTAGTGACAATTTCAATCCACTATCAATGGGGGACAACTGGGAGGCATTCTGTTTTGAAAATAAAAGCCTACTAATGGCAAAAAATGAAATACATTTGAAGTCAACTACTTACAAAAGCTTCGACATTTACAATAACTTTCCCCAACATACATCAACCACAATCCTTACAGATATTTGTATGTAACATACCAAAATGTTAGTATGCTGGCATGCCCACTTAACCTCTGTTTGGACTGGTGATCGGTGTGCGCTCATCTAATTATACAATGCATGCAGAGGCATTGCTGTCTACCGTGCCCAAAGGTCATGCATTGACCCTAGTACGAAGCGTGGCTAGAAAATATCGCTTCACACTCAAATTATCACAATGGGACCCTTCCCAACGAGTTTCTAACACTTCAAAACCTGGGATTTGGTTCTAGATTTGTCATTTTATGGCCAGAGTTGCGCCACACAGGATTAATAAATCTAACTAATAATAGTATTAGCCCATGCTCATGATACCACCAGACATGGCTGCACATGCGGCAAGAATGGTGTCAAGTGATCAGCACTACTTCCATATGACCTGTACAGATGAAGTAATGTTATTGATCTCTAGATCTTGTGGGGTGGCAGCGTGGAAATTTGACAGTATTCCCACCAAACAGTGCTTTATGTTCTCATCAGTTTAGAGCAAATGCACAACAGCACCAGGTCCGTTACCCTCTATTATCATGGCTGTTGAGAAGCATGACATGTTCTGTACATCTCACACACAGCAAAACTGGAAAATCAAATCATTCAGTGACGTGAAAGATTACTCACAGCAAAGGTGAAGTTGTAATAGTCTTCTGAGCAGTGGAAAATTCCTTGCTCCTTATCTACATCAAGTTTAGTTCTTGGCTCCTGTCACAAAGGACAAAAGTAGTTGAAGGGTATGTTCTCCCTCTACCTGTTTCCTAGCTGAACTCTTTCTTCCTGTTTCTCTCTTTCCCCTTCCCAAGGAATAACTTCCTACACCCATTCCCAAACTTAACTCCCCCTCAAGCAGCTGTCTGAACAATGAAATCATCACAAAGAAGCACTTCGCAGCTGGGAGAATCAAAAACCAATTACTTTCCATTTACACCAGCCAAATGTGCTGAACCAACTTGAACTTGTGACAGCAGTGCCTAGCCAAACGAAAATCATGTGATGGTAACTCCCCAATCAATGGACCAGCTTAAAAAGCTGACTTTGTGGCAAGCTTTGTGACTCCCACCTAACACAATCCGATATCTGAAAGAGCGACGCTACGCAGTGACTACACTGCGGTAGTCTACATAAATGTGCAGCAACCTGAACTAGGCTCAGGATGTATTCAAGGAAAACATGACAAAGAAGCACTTCGCAGCTGGGAAAATCATAAACCAATCACTTTCCATTTACACCAAGTAAATGTGCTCAACTGGACTCGAGCCTACGACAGCAGTGCCTAACTGAACGAAAATCACATAATGGTAACTGCCCAACCAATTGACCAGCTTAAAAAGCTGGCTTCATGTGGGAGTCATAAAGCTTGCCATGAAGCCAGCTTTTTAAGCTGGTCCACTGGTTGGGCAGTTACCCCAAGTGATTTTCGTTCAGCTAGGTGCTGGCGTCGCAGGTTTGAGTCCAGTTAAGCGCATTAATTTAGCTGATGTAAATGGAAAGTGATTGGTTTAATGAAATCATTGTTAGTTATGCTGACATCGACCAGAAGAGAATGGTTCATGCACCATTACCAAAAAATCAGTTGCCATACATTACTGTGCACTGCAGCTTTTTAGTGTATCCTTACAAAACATGACTATGATTCCCAGATTGGCAGTAAAATCTTTGGTCGCTTATCTGATGCGTGTGACCAAGAGACCATAACTAAGAGTGTGCAACTCCATACATCGAGGTCTGCGATGGTGAAATTTCAAGTCACATGAGAAACAGATTGATTTCAATCTGGAGATTTTGGCAAGTTGGGGTCTTTAGGGTCTTGCTTGCTAGCGTTTACGTATGGTTACTCGTCCATGTTAAGTCTGTATCACTGCATAGTCTGTTTAAAAATATATTTAGTCCTTTTTAAAAAAAACTGACTACTGTTACTAGGGGCAACACCATTTACAACTATATAGTTGCCCCTAGTAACAGGTCATTTTATTTTTAAACAGACTATAGACATCCTTTGCCTGACAACATACTGTGTACTGCCTCAGGCCCTGGTGGGTGGTCTAGTGGACTAGCTGCTTTTCAGTTTTCATGTGACTTGAAATTTTGCTGTCTCAACAGACTATACCCTTTTTATAGGGAGTTGCTCACTCTTGCTTATGTACCGTTGGCATGACACATAACAAACACGATTTCAACAACAAAGTGCCCTAACAAACGTTCACAGTTTGGAACAAGCAGGTTTCTCGTGTCAACAATTCCACAACGCAGACCATATACAAATGTGAGCTAAAGCTCAGCTGATGCCAGGTCAGTTAGCGGACTGTAGCTAACTCACACGTATACCAACAAACTTTGATAATGGCCACCAGGCGAACAGGATGAACGAATAATATGCAGCTGCCGCGGAAAGGTAAAGTGCACAAATGGAAGACACTACACATGTACATCAGACTGAGCAGGCAAGCATTTACCTGTGTTATGTTCACGTCACAAGTTGCCAAAATCGCTGAGTCGGACTGGCCAGCGACGTCTGCTGGCCTAGTGCACAAGTGTTTCAGCTTCTCGTACACTTTCCCACTGGTTGGTCGGGACATTTGAGGCTGGAAAACTGCCTCGATCAAAGCCCAGAAAGAGTGATCACGGTCTAGCTCCTCCAAATCCGTTTGACGACGTCTGTCTTCAGGAATCAGGTCATCTTCCTCCGAAAGAAATTCACGCGTTGGTCGCGGTTCATGTCCAAGTAAGATTTCCAGCATAAGCACACCGAAAGAGAAAACATCCGTTTTTGTGTCGTAGCAAGAACGACCCGACAGAAATTCACCTGGCATGTAAGGACGTAATTTTCCATCGGAACTATGATGCGGCGCAGTGAACACTTTCGCAAGGCCGACATCACCGACTTTGCACTCTAGCTCTCCTGACGAATTGACCATGACAGTCTCTGAGCTCAAGCCACCATGTACGATTGGCTCGTCTCGCTCATGAAGATAAAGCAAAGCGGACACGATCTGAAGAGACATGTTGATCACGACAGGCAAGGCGAGATTCGGTGTACGATCAAGATAGGCTCGAAGTGATTCCGTCGTCTCCTCAAAAACCATGACAGGAGCTTTGCACTTATCTTCTGGTGGCAGAGGAACACCGTACAGTTGAACGATGTGAGGGTGTTGCATTTTCGCCAGTAACGCACAGTTCGTTGCGTACTCACGTAAAATTCGCCAACGCTCTTCCTCAGAAAGACGGTCTTGATCGAGGAAGTCATCGCATATTTCCTTAGCGACCACTGGAGCGCCCATCCAGGTGGCTCGGAACACGTTGCCGAAGACATTGCTTCCGAGCAGAGAGCTGTCCTCGACGTGGACGTCTCTGACATCGAGAATCCACTTAGCCTTGGCAGGGAAGAGCTCTCTGATCTGGCGCATGTCGAAGCTACTATTGTTCCAGGGTTGTCGCCAGCACCGTCCCAACCGTCCACCTGCCGGTTGAAGAGGCAAGTGGACTGTTGGACTGGGCCAAGCGACTTAAAAAAATTTTTTTTTTTTTATGCGTGGATTGGCGATATAACTTCAGCGGCGGGCAATCCGTAACATCGAGGACCTATATCTAAATCTGCTAGATTACATTACTTGTGGTGCTCCGCTCAAAGGCGGTTGGATTACCAGTACTAGAAGAATGCCGGGCATTGTGGGGCAAGCCATCAGTACTATTACTGTACCTCATCGTAAGGGCCAGAGGGAGAACGTAGGGAGCCTTTTTACTACAATTACTCGACTGCTGCGAGCGTACAAAGATAGGACTCTTCTGGAACGGGTTGCACTCAAAGCATTAATGGTCATGCCGAGTCTTCTGCTGCAGAAGCCGCATGCCAAGGCAGGTGCAAAGGATTTTAGTCAACACCTTTCACGACGCCTCACCCTATGGAAAGCAGGCAACATCAAAGAGCTAAGAGATGAAGTACAAACCATTCAATCCAGACTCCCTGAGCTGGACTGTCAGCGAGGCTTAACAGCATAGAAAGTCCGCTGCCGCTTTGCAGCACTCATTAGCAAAGGTGACATCCATGCTGCTATCTCCCTTGTCACTGAACATGGCAAAGAGGTGTATTGGAACTCACCCCGGAAGTACGAGATGCATTGAAAGCGAAACACCCTCAGGCACAGCCGGCAAATCGAGAAGTGATGCTACAAGGGAAAATGCCAAAGGTCAACCCCATTTTGTTTGAGAGTCTTACTGATAATATTGTGCGTAAGACGGCCCTGACCATGTAAGGTGCAGCAGGTCCCTCCATGGGTGATGCATACGTTTGGAGGTGGATGCTATTATCATTCAAAAAGGCATCAACAGAATTATGTGATGCAGTGGCAGGAATGGCTCGATATCTAGCCACAACTCAAGTGGATCCTGAGGGACTGATTCCTATTCTCAACAATCGGCTAATCCCACTGGACAAAAATGCAGGAGTGCGGCCCGTGGGAATAGGAGAGGTCTTGTGGCACATCACTGGCAAGTCCTTGATGATAGTGCTCAAGCAGGACATCACTCAGGCCGCTGGTGCATCCCAAGTATGTGCTGGTCATCCAGGAGGTTGCAAAGCTGCAATACATGCCTTACGCCAAGCTTTTGCTTCTCTTGGCACAGATACTGTACTGTTGGTAGATACAGACAACACATTCAACCGCCTCAACCGCACGGTGGCGTTACACAACATCAGGTACTCATGTCCCCCACTTGCCACAATCCTTACAAACATCTATCGGACACCTGCATGTCTATTTGTCATTGGCGGGATGGAGCTCTCTTCTGAAGAGAGTACCACCCAAGGCTGCCCTCTTTCAATGGCAATGTATGCACTGAGCATAGTACCTTTGATAAACAAATGCAGAGGACTGGGTGCATTGATTTCTCCATCTGATCTACCTTGCGCTACCCAGGTCTGGTTCGCCAACGATGCATCAGCAGGCGGCAAACTGAAAGCACTTCGGCTTTTCTGGGATATACTTGACCAGCATGGACCAGCCTATAGCTATTTCCCAAAACTACCAAAGACCCATCTGGTAGTGAAACCAGAGTGTTGCACGGAAGCTGAACTCGTGTTAGAAGGTACTAGTATTAAGCTGATGGAGGATGGGGAAGATCTAGCTAACAAAGTTGGACAACGTCACCTTGGAGCAGCTGTAGGCTCGCCTGAGTTCATCGCTGCCTACCTTGATGAGAAAGTTGCCTCTTGGATAGAAGAAGTGAACCGTCTAGCCAATATTGCAGCTACACCCCTCCATGCTGCATACGTAGGATTTGTGTTTGGGTTGTGGCACCGATGGACTTACATACAGTGTACAATGCCAGCAGCAGGTGAATACATGCAGCCACTGAAGGATGCTAATGACAGTAAGCTCATTCCAACACTACTGAAGCATGAGCTGACTGATTTGGAGAGGGAGATGGTTAGGCAGCTGGCATGATTTGGAGGCATGTCATTTGATGATCCTGTTGCTGAGTCACAAGGCAAGCATGCTGACTCCATTGAGTGCACAGCTAGTCTCACCCAGCAGATCAAAGGTACCACCAAATTGGGTTTGATGCAGAGAATTGATTTGGGCCGGAAGAAGAAAGCAGCTGTGTGACGTCACCAAGCTGGAGTGATCAAGTGAGCTGATGATCCGCAGGCTCGCCTACCTGAGCCTCAACAGTGTGCCATGGCATTAGCTCATGAGAAGGGAGGCTCCAGCACACTCACCATCACCCCAATTGTGGAGCATGGTTTTTATCTAGATGTGAAAGCCAACTTCCATGACCATGTCCACCTCCGATACTGCTGGCATCTGGACAACCCCCCATCAGCCTGTCTGTGTGGTGATTGCTACTCCGTCAATCATGCCCAGATGTGTAAGTTGTCGGGATTTATTCACATGCACCATGACGACACAATTGATTTCCTCACCTCATGCATGAAAGAGGTGTACAACGATGTGGAGGTAGAGCCAACCTTGCTCCCACTGACTGGTGAGACATTTCGTCATCAAAGTGCTAACACTGAACCAGGCACCAGAGTAGACATCTGTGTCAGGGGTTTCTGGACCCGATGCCGCAACGCATTCTTTGATACCCGGGTATTTTATCCACATGCTAGCAGCTACAGGTACTGGCCCATTCAATCATTATACCGGAAGTTTGAAAGTAACAAGAAACGAGAATATGGAGAGAGAATCAGAGAAGTTGAACATGGCTCCTTCACGCCACTGGTCTTCTCATCATGTGGTGGAATGGGTCCTGAAACATCTATGGTCATCAAGAAGTTAGCTGATGCCCTTGCTGCCAAGCACGATGAGAGCTACAGCAATGTTCTATGCTGGCTGCACTGCCATCTTGCTTTCTGTCTTGCAAGGTCTGCAATCAGATGTGTGAGAGGTTCATGTTCAATTAGTTGCAAAGCTCACCATCTTGTGCCAGTTGACCTGGTCCAAGCAGAAGCAAGAATGCAGTCGTTCTAATTGAATTATATTTTATCGTTTATATATGTATATACCAGTATATATTCTCTAAAGGCTCTACCAATTGATCATCTCAATGCTTACTTCCCTCTGTGCATTGCTTTTTTTTTTAGCCCAAATACTGTACACTGTATATACTAATGTTTGCCATTAAGAGCACTTGAGCGCTTGTACTTTGGAAAAAAATAAAAATCTTAGTAGTTTTTCCGTTAAAAAAAAGTAATAGTAGTATACCCCAAAATTTTTTATTGTATTGCATTAGATACAGCAACTTAGTAAACTTTGGATACTGACAGGAGGCATGCGTACGCAATCATGGCAACGCACCGGACATTGTCATGTCTGCATGCTCAGGCATGCATGACGCGACGGACATGTCACACACGACCTACATGTAGATATACACGATGTATATTTCAACAAGACACTCAAAGAAAATGCAAAACAAAACCATTATGTACATGGCAAAGCATAATAATAAAGTATTGACTGACAGGCAGAAAAATTAAGTCAACCAATGAAGAGAACAGGTAAGTACATACATGCATTTTGAAAAGTTCTTTTCGTGACAATTGTGATAAGTGAAGTTTTCTGAAATTGTTTTTATTGTTTTATTGGCAATGACTAGTGATAAGTGAAGATTTCAGAATTTTTTTTATTGTTTTATGGCAATGATGAAAGCAGTCAGAAGCTGGGGCCAATTCCTTCACCAACCCGTGGGCCAGTCACACGGGGGCGGGACCCTCGAAGTCGGAGGTCAACAGCACGTATGATGGCAAATAGAGTTTTAATCCGTACCCAGGCCATAACGACCGAATACGGACGGTCCCACTTTGGGGCCAGCTGGCTTACCAGACGCTTCTGGTAGGTACTTATGTACCCAGCATGCCATGCAGCTGCGTGCATGCCACGCACAATCGCCACATTGTACATGGAATATGCATCTTAGTAACCCACAAGCAAGCAGTGTTCACCGCTGATATACGCCGTACCGCCGCACCGTACGAGAATTTGGCCGTTGAGTCCATAAGGTGGGGCTCGCCCAGGCTCACCCCAACTAGCACTGCATGATTCACGGTGGCTTTGACAAGTACATTCTTCCATCAAGATTAAGAGTCTGTGCAATATCTCCTCTTCGTCCTTTCGCGTAAGAGCGTGCTTCCACTGCGTTCGCGTTTTTAGCACGTTTTCGGTGACATGAAGTCACATGAGTTACGTTTCGTTGGATCGTGCTTCCACTTGCTCTTAGTACAAACGCGGCTGACGTGCAGCGGGACGAAATTAAAACGCAGTGTCGTTGCGTTGGTAACCAGCTGTTGCCTGGGTATCAAGTCAGCGCCAGCTGCAGATATATATTGATATGGATACATTAGTTGGGCTGACTTCGGGACCCCCAACTAGCGCGCGCGTGTACCATCATGATGATCATGGCAGTGCGCGCCATCGTGATCGCCATCGTGATCGCCATCACACGATCAGCACTTTGACCTGCACTACAACATAGTACTCAAGTGTGCAGGCATCACCACTACCACGTGCGAGCACAGGGTTGGGCGAAAACTGCATGTGGGGACCACCTGAAACCGCGGGAAATTTGACTTCAACCTTTACTTGATCTCTTGTTCTGACTGCACTCTCAGGACGACAATGGATAAAGTTCCTGAGTGGCGAAGTCTGTTGCAAAGCCCCAACCGGATAGGCCAATACTGGTCGGGGTACGTGGATGGTCGAGACACACTCTCCCGTCTCTAAGAGTTGTTCAAGATATATTGAGACAAGATCGTCCTATGTCACGAGAGACAGCTCGAAATCCTTTTTTGAGTCGTTGCAGGACATCTCTTTTCCCTCGCACAGGCTACGCTTCTCAGAGCAGAATGGAGGTGTGCCCATTCCCTTCGACAGAGTGCCCTTTCTTGTGTGCCAACGCTCCCTCCTTTATTGCCATCATGGGCCAGAGCACAATCACCTCAGGACCAAGGAGGAGGCTGATACTATCGTCCAGAAAACTCCATGTATGTACCAAGTCATACTGATCGCCGCTACGAAGGA
>JAOWAW010159512.1:0-12043 GCA_028565695.1 Nicola tetela | reverse complement strand
GTAGACAAGCTTTGAATGGCTCTTTAATTTCAGTAGACAAGCTTTGAATGGCTCTTTAATTTCGGTAGACAAGCTTTGAATGGCTCTTTCGGTAGACTGTGCTACAGGCACTGTACAGGCGTGCATATCCCTCACTTAGGAGTATGTTTAATTTAGTTATTGGAATTATACCAAAATTACCTAATTGAAATGCATACACCACTTTCCAAAAATACAGATCAAATAAGACTGTTGTTATGAGTCCTCATCAACAGGGTTCATATTTGTCTAAACGGAACACATCAACATGGCATACTGTATGGACACAAGTGGACAGAACAGTGCACAGTCTGATCTTCATCCTGCTTCCATTAGCATTCCCTAGACTGAGAATGCTACAAATAATTGTAAACTCACCGCAACCAATACTTGGCACAGTGCCATAATAGTTGTTACATTTAATTTCTCTCAGTCTCACTTATCACCTTGGCTTTAGTTGTAACCATGGTAACACAGTAATAAGTGCAATACAAGTGGACCACATTGGTATTAACATGTGTGTGGACTCACCAAACTTGCGGAAAGCGCGCAAGTGCTTGAGTAGTCGAAGCCACATAAGAATGATTGTTGCCACCATTACACTGCATTTGGTACAACAATGAGAATAACAAGCTGAAGTTCGAAGAACCAAGCATATCTGTTCAGAGTCATAACAACTCCTTTTAAATAGTGACAAAATCTTTCTTGTCCTACACAAGTAATATGATATTATTTAATTATATTAAAAAAAACCTCTGACCAGCCTTTCATCCCCTCTTTCTGCTTTGTTTGCTCTCTTTTCTTTCCTTCTCCAACCACACCTCTCTCTCTCTCTCTTTGTTGTACAACCAGACATCACACAACACATATAGCCATTCATAACTACATGTAGTAATCTCCATTGAGCACATAAAGAACGCATGTAGCTAATAGACAATTATTATTAATCAAATAAATTGGCTTTGTCTTTTGTTTTCTTACGCTGCATGAGCTCGTGCCACTTCTCTACTTGGCTCCAAGATATTAATAGTGTGTGTGGTGATTGCAGCAAGCATGAGCGCGTAGCACAACCAGTCAAGATAGTTCCTATGAACAAAATGAAACATACATGTATAGTTGCATCACATGTGTAGTTGCAGCTGGTGAAAAACAGCTGCATACTCTCATTAGTGTTATTCCTGAGAGACAAGACCACACAGTCACTGATGTCATGTGTGGTCATCCCAACTGAACTTAACGCTGAGAAGAACTATTGTTAAATTTGATTAATCTGTTAATAGCTCATCCTGAACACTTACCACCAATCAGCAAAATAAGAGAGTTGCCAAGCAACAACTTCTTCCATTTCCTGACGAATGTACTCCTCCTCCTGCAGAGAAACACGACAAAGAAGTGAAATTCTTGAGGATTTTGAAAGTTTTGCAGCTCGACAAGGCATGCTTTGAAAGAACAAAAAAAAACAGAACCACTGTTTTACAGAGTGAAACCTGTCAAACACCGAACAAAGACACGGAAGCTGATTTGCAAAATGAAATCCTATAAAGAAACAAACAAATTTAATGGATAAACCTCAAGTATTAGAAAACTCATGGTAACAAAAGACTTGCTGCAAGAAAAACCAATTGCTTGATTTTGAAACAACCTAAGGCAGCTTGGCACAATAGAACCTCTTCAAACACACACATGCACGCACGCACACACACACGCACACACGCACACACACACAGACACACACAGACACACACAGACACACACACACACACACACACACACACACACAACATGTGATCATATCCAATAAATCTTGGAACTCAACAGGACAAGAGAAAACAAAAAAAATACATTGTATATGAATGGATACCAGTAGTAGTTTGTAAGCACTAAATACAATAATCTATGCCTGAACACACAACAATTAAGAAACACCAAATAAATAGAAAATACACTTAGCAAACACTAAGCATGAAAACAATGCATGGAATTTCCAGATCCTCACTCACATCGGGCCAAGCAGGATGGCAATCTGCCAGGTCTTTTTCCAAGGAAGCCAGCCTCCATCTCACCCAACGCTGCAAAATAAAGAGTGAGATTGTACTTGTCTGAAGAAAAGATGGCAGCACCTGGTTGTGTTTTGACCAATACATGTACGGCCTCATTAACTGGTTCAAGGAGAATTCAAAGGCTGTATATATCAAACTGTCAGCCTATCTGAAACCACAGCCGTTTCCCTCACACAAAAAAGAAAGATACAGTAGTTTCCTAGTTGTACTATTTCTAAAGGCTTGGTTATAAGGCCTGTCAACAAACAGAGACAATACTCTGCACAGTAATGAGAGTCGGCTGTGTTATCTCACCTCATGTTGTCGAAGTGACATGATATACTCCTTGATTTCAAAGAAGATCTCATAGAAGAACATAAAAACAGCAATACCCTGCAGAGAAAGTCACCAGCAGATCAACAGCAAACACAAGAAAAACAGGATTTTCAAGTCCAACAAACAAGAGCCTCAGAACTGTCCATTTGTTTAAGCTACCAAGCAACTCAAAATCATCTTATCTCCTATCCATATACTCTAAAGCTTTGCTGAAATGCAAATTGTTTAACTGATGATGATTCACAGTTATAAATGTAGAACAAGAAAAAATCCCAGATAATGCAGAACAGTCAGTGGTGGTGCCAGCAGTTTTGAAATTGGGTGACTGGAAGGAGGTCCATAGGAATGTCCACCAATGAAAGTTGTGGTTTTCTAAGAGCCCAAACACACCATTTTGGGCAAATCCTACTGCAACTTTGACAAATTGTGGGCTGACCATGGTTACTCTGGTCGCTTCTATGGCAACTAGCAGTTATCATGCAGTATACTGGAAATCTGTACTTACCTAGCACTTAAAGGATTAATGTGACAGGCTGGTTCTCATTGGGTGATAAAGGAAATGTTAAATCAGACTTGAAGAATAGAATTTTTCCCTATGCAACATGATGAGTAAAGAACACCGATATAACCACTGAAAGCAGGCAAAGAACATCTCCGTGATAATGTATAAATGTCATACTAACCTCCACTACATATCTCCATTCCTGTCCTGACTTGTAGGAGTGTCTGTCTTCCCAGTCGTATGCCACAGCGACAGTAGTCCATGACTTTCATGGGAAATAAAAACATAGCACACAGCTCAAGACCAAAAACCACTGTGTAATGTACATATAGATTTTCCTTGCCCATTGGGGCATGCAAATAGGTTTGTAGCTGGCTAAAAAGATGAAAACCAGAATGATGACAGAGTAGGATGCAAAGACTTTATCCTCATTCTTGCTAAAAGTAATTATTCAAATATGATGTCAATCCTATTATTCTTACCCATCATAGTACACAAGTTGGGTACCTGTCAGTATGCTGTGACTCACGTATACTAGCAGTTTAGTGTGTATATGTAGAGCCACTTTTGGTGTAACTGAAAGAGTGATACAGAACCACCCTCCTCATCATTGCATTACATATGTAAAGTAAGTGTTGGTGTACCTTTAACTTTAGAAAACTATTCCTTAGCAAAAAGGCTGAAATTAATACAATGAAAGAGATATGGCTTTCAAAATGGTTCATTTTCTAGTCAACTCACCAAGAGAGCTATGAGATAGATGAGGACACTCCTCATAGCACCTTTCCTGTAACGCAAACAAGAGGGAAAACAATGTGCACGCGAAAGAGTTGAGAGCATCCAATAGATCTGTACGGTTCCTGCTGGCTGGCATATGATAGAGACTGATACAAAAGAATGTATGCCATGTTAGGCATACATTAATCCTTGAGCCCGAGGTATTAACGGTGAATAATACTCCAAGGAAGTTCAAAGCTGATGAGAAGCTGGGGCTTTTATCTGAGGATGTTAGCCAGTATTACCGATAGCAAAAGCATTGATGTATTTATTTTATTGCAAACCAAAGAATTATTTGTTGGCAACATCTGGCTGGTCATTCAAGTTGCCAAGGTGACCCTGCGAAGCTTACTTATTATTGTTGGTTTAACCTTTCCCTATATTTCGCACTGCAAGATGCAGAAATTCAGATTCAGCTCAAGGAGGAAGACATTTGGTTCAACGTTGCTGGTGTTGACAGGAAGGAGTACGTGATGGTACATTATAATTTTCTGTTGAAGGCACTCAGAGAAAATGGTTGCAGGTGAATACTAGAGCTGAAGCAAGTTGCAGCCATGCGAAAACTCCAAGACTTAGCAAGCTCCTCCCAGACAAGGATAGAATTTTTTCAGCAAGCCCTTCCAGGAAAAGAACCACACGAAAAGCCTGTGTGGTTTGCAAAGATGCCGCTGGGACGCGTGGTTGTCGGATACATGTTGCCAAGGATATGCAAAGAAGTATAGATTGGAAAAAGATACACGGACCATTGCATGCGCACAACTAGCAACGTTACACTGAAGACAGCAGGCTCTGATAATCGAGCTGTATACCATGTCACAGGACACAAAACGTGGAGAGCTTAGAGAGTTACTGCAGTCCAACAGAAGAAGAGAAACGATCCTTGGCATCTGCACTCCGTGATGAGCCATGCTCGGTGGAATCAATTTCGCCTACAAAAAGTGGCGTTGAGGCAACTTGCAATGAAGCACAGTGAAGCACTGAGGAACTTGAGTCTGGCTCCAGATCCGGCATGCTCAACTTTTTTCTTAAAGTCCAGCAATGCCCTCTTTGACAATGTAACCCTTAATTTTGGGAATCCTTTTAGCAGTGGAGGTTGTCTTGTCAAATGTGCCATGCTGTCCCATCCCCAAATAAGGAGAGGATTATTAACAACAATTGTCTTCTTAGTCCAATGATTTTCTTCTTAGAGAGAATTAGTCATTATGATTATCTTCTTAGTTTAATAAATTTCCTCTTAAAGAATATTTGTACGACCCATTAACACCTCGCAGTTTGTGCGTGTTTAAATGCAAAAAAATGAATTAATTAAAAAATATTGGTGAGATAAAATAATAGAGGATAATATGGGCTGTCTGCATGTAAAGGGAACGCTAGTTTATTCCTAAGTCTCTCGCCTTGCCACTGTTTGCTCCCCAGCTTAGTCTACCTTCAGGTCTCGTCCCGATCCCTCCTGGCTTACACCACCCCTTCTCATACCATTACTTCTTCAAATTATCTAATCTCAGAAATGTTCAGAATTAAACGTTTTCCACAAAATGCAGTCCATGCAAAATAAGCAGGGACACAGAAGTACAGACTGTGTCTGGAAATTGTTTTAAGCAGAAAAGGTTGGCTATTTTATATAGATGAATGTATTAGCCATAATTTTCATAAATGTTCGTTTTTGTCCAGTAAGCCTCTTAAATGGCAAAGAGTACATTATGTGATTTGTCTAAAGGCATTCCTCACAAGACTAAAATTAATGCGCTGTACATTAATAATCTGTAAGTTTTACAGGTATGGCTTGATGACTGGCAGAACAAAAATAGCTGACAAAATTTATTTCTATATCAGCCAAAATGTAAAATTCCTCACCAGCCAAAGTGTTCCCATTTCATATTTAGAAGGTGCATCATAACAGGAGTTGACAGCAATTCGTAGTGCTTGCCTTCAACAATCACTTCGAGCTGAGAGCATGCAAGCAAACACCAAATTATAAAGATATCTTAGGAATATTTCTGCACTGGCATTCAAGCACCTATGCACCATGAGTGGGAACACAAAAAATATGTGTGCCCAAATATAAGGCAAGTTTGTCCAAGAATATCAGCAAGCTTAGTTTACTTACTGGAGTGAGAGCAGGGCTTCCATCAGATTTCTTTGCTGGAAGTGAGCAAATCAGTAATAAAACAACATGCAAACAACCAGAAGGATGGTTAGGCCAAAATAAAATTTCAGAGACAAAGAACCGATCAAAAGGAAGACTCGAGCTTCTCCAGTAGCCTTAATGCAGACAATGAAGAGGACTTGAGGATTAGTTTATAAAACCTGAAGGACAGAGCTACGCGCTGCAGGAATTAAACTAGAACAGTGCTATAAAACGTCCCTAGCTTGACACAAAGAGGATTTGCCAGCACACCTGTCACAAGAATTTTTCATGAGATTTTTCGCTAGAAATGCTTCTGGCTACATCAGTCATAAGAAAGACAAGGGAGTACAGAAAGCTAGAGAACTTACAGTATTTCACTTAGGGTGTGAATGCGTATTACTATAGGTGTCAAAACCGTACATGATGTGACAATGCATTTCTAAGCAGCATGTTCCCTGATGTATGCACATGTGTGTGTGCTGTATGGTGCATTGATCATTCTGGGAGAACAGTGGCCTTGGAATGCTCTTACTGAAGGCCTAAGTGGCTCACTGGCCTGTGTCCCCCTCTGGGAGCATCCCTTATGGCTCGAAGATTACCTCAGAACTAAAACAGACATCCACAAGACGACCCCACAAGACAGCTATACAGAAGCCAACACTGACCACCTAGTCAGGATCTCTCAAGTCCTATCTTCGTCCTTAGTTGTTTGGAAATAAAAAGAAAACACGCTAGTCAAAGCTTCCTTGGAGCTGTGTCTGTCAAGGTGATATAACAAAAGCTGGAATCTTCCTTGGTGACAACCATTTTCTTTCCTTCTTGATTGTCATGAAAACCAGTGACAGAGTTGGAACTACAAGGGAACATTAACACGGCAGATGATGTGCTTAACAGATGCACACCATAAAATTACCTCCTTTGCTGCCGATGGAATTTTCCAAATAGCCAAGCCAGTAGAGCTGTGAGCGCATGCTCGCTGAGACAACATGGAACTGCCCCAAAGCCTGCACAGCCTGAAACACACCTAACAGGTGTAAACTGATAACTGCCATGAACAGGTCCAATTTCTGTCTTGAAAATTGTTAAACTTTGTCCACAGTAACTGTTTGGATTTTTTTGTTGATTCAAAGCATGCCTCGACATATTTCTTGAGTCACTCACCACTTCAGGCATCTTGCGGATCATGGCCGTCATTGTTTTCCGCCCAGACACATCTTCATTACCAGCAAACGCTGGTTTCTTTAGGCTGAGGAGAAAGCGAACAGCCTCTGTTCTGTCTGCAACAGGTGACATTTTGAGACAACATAACCAGTGTCACTAACCACAGTGAAAGGCAGTAACATTGCAGACAAAGATCAAAAAAGAGAGAAAGACAAAAATGAGAGCAGACAATGAAGGTATTAATAACTTTTGATCAGTCATTTCTTTTTTTCTAAATAGCAGTCTTTATTATCACTATCTCTTTTCATTGTCAGATTTCATTTTTTCACCCATTATCAAAATTTTTATCTTTCATTTCCTCTGAAACCTCCAGATTTATTTCAAATAATACTAAACTTGACACTTCATGAACTCTGCATGTATCCACATTTCCACAAAAAAGCCAGAAGATTTACAGACTAGAAGTATGAAGTGAACAGTTTATCCACATAGAACCAGAACAACATGATCTGTGACATATTCTCACAATTGGTGTGTCAGCTACTTCAGAAAGCTGGTCCTTACCAAGCTCAACAGCTACTTGAAGTGGAGTTCGGCCACAGTAATCACGCACTTCAACTTCAGCTAAATACACCAAGAAGTGAAAAATTGCATTGTCCATCAGTCTGCAGAGTCATACACTCACAATCAATAGCATACATGGCATTAGAGAAAGGAAGACATTTTCTATCAATAAAGTTTTACGTTTGGTCCCCTAACTTAAGAGCTTCTTCACAGAATTAAACCTGGCTGTTCCATCTGCAGTCAGGGTTGTCAATGGAAGGGTTGAGAATTTCTTATGTGCATTATGCAGTTTTAGTAGTTGCCATGGCTACCTCCTAAGTTGCCAACGAGGCACTGCAATGCCTTCACTGCATCATTTCGTGCAGCATAATGTACAGCTGTCTGAAGCTCTCTTTCTGATTGTGATGACAGATCAGCTGAAGAAAAAAAAAACAATAACAAAATGCTCAAAGCTTCAAAAAACAACCGGTACATCATACTAAACACGTCCACACTATGAAACTGGTACATCATACTATACACTTCCACACTATGAAACCGGTACATCATACTATACACTTCCATACTATGAAACCGGTACATCGTACTATACACTTCCACACTATGAAACAACCATTCACTCACTTTAATTGAGAATCAGTATACATTTTTGTCCAATCTGATGAATTATTATGCACAGATCAATATAGATCGGTCTCCATTAACCGTGGGAGGTGTAAATTTCTGCTCAGGCACACTAAGGTCATGATCTGCATCATACAGACTGTGGCTATGCCCAACACCCAGGGTCTACACATTGAACACGGGCATGCCCACTCAGCAGTCAGCTGGCTAAAAGCCCACATGCATGGATGACCAATTGCAGGTCTATAGTGTGGCTGTGTGTAGGTCTATAATGTGGCTATGTGTATATCTATGGTGTGGCTGTGTGCAGGTCTATAGTGTGGCTATGTGCAGGTCTATTGTGTGGCTATGTGTATATCTATAGTGTGGCTGTGTGCAGATCTATAGTGTGGCTATGTGCAGGTATATAGTGTGCCTATGTGTAGGTCTATACTGTTGCTATGTGCAGGTCTATACTGTTGCTATGTGCATGTCTATAGTGTGGCTATATGATGGTCTATAGTGTGGTTATGTGTAAGTCTATAGTGTGGTTACATGCAGGTCTATGATGTGGCTATGTGCAGGTCTATTGTGTGGCTATGTGTAGTCTATTGTGTGGCGATGTGTAGGTTTATAGTGTGGCTATGCATAGGTCTATAGCGTGGCTATGTGCAGCCACCAGATGGCAATTTTATTATCTGAGTCAGGCCCACCAAGGCCTCGAGATGGTTCCTGCAAATGTTAATGGGAGTTTATTTGTGCATTTGTTGGTGTGTGAGTGTATTTCACATACCGAATACCAACCAGTTTCCATGGATTCCCTGTACGAGGTTGTACACTGTACAGCCTTGCATGCCCTTTAGGACCAGACGTCAGACTTGGACGGAGACAGAAAGGTAACAGGCATGCCTTTTGTTCCACATTCATGCTTCTTATACCCTCGATGCTGGTGTCGATCTCCCTTGGTGCACAATGCAAATTTTCTCTTAGGTCTACCACATTAGTAGAAAGGGCCTGCAAAGTTCCAATGGCATGCACTTCTTGCTTTGTGTGCAAAACACTTGGCAGGGGTATGCCATAAGGAATGTGTCTAGCCCTCGATGTGTAATATCAGACTGCTCAACAGCCATGGGAGTTCATTGTGTTTGACAAATTGAGACATTACCTCACGCTAGGGTGATCCACTGTGCACGGGCATTTGAGCATGTCAACAGAATTTTATATCCTGAAATCGTGATGCAAATTGATTATTCATGAGACCACTGACATCAACTTTCTCTACTTGATGAGCAGTTAACTGAGCGTTTGAACTTCTTAATGCCAATCTAGAAGTGACTCTGATACCCATTATGGCCCACACTCAAAGCTGATCATGTGATATCTGGCGGACAGAGCTAAGGCTGCCTTGCCCATGCTAACTGTTGATACATCAACATGTAAAGTGACTTTTCCTGTACAATAATGACTGAATAAACAACGAGTGGTCTTGACAATCCATGAAAAGACAACAGCATGTTAAGTTTGAAAGGAACTGGAGATAGCGCATAGCCTACACACATATTCAACTTTCTACTTATCTCAGCATGTCTTTAAATTTACAGCATTTTGGCTTTCTTTGGTACTGTCACTTCTACATGTATATAGTCTCATTTTTTGTCCTTGTGTGATGCCTTGAGTCACCTTTCTCAGTCCAGTTTGAAAAGAATCTTACCTCCACACTCCACTAGGGTATGTATCAGTTCGGGAGAGTCTTCTGCGGCAGCTACGTGCAATGGACGACGGCCACAAATGTCAGCATGCTCCATCCGTGCACCGTGTGAGACCAGAAAGCTAACAATAATACGAAGAAGGATGAACATAACACTATGTATACACGTCCTTGCTTTTACTGTATTGTATGAGACAAGGTAATTAAATTCTCTCATTGCAATTGCTATTTTCTATCAGCTTATAATACTGACTGAGCTCAGGTACTGAGATTTCCAGAATTCACACTCTGAAAGAAATAAACACGGCATCAATCATCAGTGATGTCATTCTTGCACCACTAGTGCAATTCCAGTGATAAATTTCCTCCGTTATTTAAAATCTATTGCACTAAATATTTGTTGTGTTTAATTTGCGGTGTTACCAATTCCGGATGCTCTAAAAATTTGTTCCAATAATTTCATTGCAGACTGGTCTGATGGAGTTTACAGCTTACTGTGGGGGAATCAGTACTATTTCTGTGACAACCTAACGGGTCTGCGTGTTGTCTCTCATGCATCATCGGCCTCCGTTGCAGGAGTGCACTATGCCTACGCACTAGCAAAAAAGAAAAACCGTGACGCTGTGTGTCTTGACTGACACGTGTTTACAATGCAGCTGTTCACTTTTTCATGCCAACTTTGCAACAATCATTTACCTGGCCACTGACTGATCCCACAGTCTCGCCACCTCGTGCAGCACAGTCTGCCCAAGCAGGTCTGTAGCGTTCACGTCAGCACCTCGCGAAATGAGCTGCTCCATTACCTCAAAGTCTACAGCAAGACGATCAAATCTCGACAACAACGCGAAATAAACCAGCAGTCCCTTGCGCTTGGCAGCGACAGACTGAAGACGGATATAATCGTCTGATCCATAGTCTGGGATAGTCAAACTAGGTGGCCTTTGGGAGCGTTTAGAGTTTGATCCGTCATTCCCTTCAGCACCGTTCGTCTGCGGATTCAAGAACGCCACTCGCGCTGAGCGCTCCTCCCCCTCCGATACTAGCGCGTGAATTTTAGGAATATCAACCGGGTCAAGCACAAGGGTTCCACGTCTGGTCAATGGCCCGTCAAAATGCAAATCATTTGCTCGTTCGTCCCCCACGCTACCGTCTAAGCCATCGCATGGCTGAAGCAGTTCTTGCTGTGATGACCACGAGGACGTGGAGACATGCTTTTCTGGTGCCACTGAGTTTGGTCGTCGAAGGATACTCTTTGGTTTCGTTACAGCCGGTGAGCCGTCACTCGAGTGATGGTAAGACATCGTGTCAGGAAATTTGTCCGCGCTGTCGATCTTCTTGTCATCTCAAAGACCAGCAGAAGAGCACAATCAGGTTTTCAAAAATATGCGCTCTGTCTTGAAAAGACTTCAGCGAGTACATCAGACCTGCGGATTCGCGTGCTCTGTAGCGTGCCTTTATATTAATATTGTCATGGCACTGGTGGTATCCAAGGGCAATCGCCATAGTGATGCATAGGGTAACTAGCACTAGCTATAGCTAAGAAACGTTAATAGCGTTATGCATATTATAATACGACTCAACGCGCAACGTACTATTATACATGAACACAAATGGCTACTACTAATATGTGTTCGCGTGCGGGCAACTTTAGCCCTATCCCAACCGGAGGGCTGTTTGAGCCCCGGTATATTATATTTTGCCCTGAAACTTCTTTATAACACCAGGTATGGTGGTGAGCAGCCATGACTTTTCCACCCTGTTAATTGGAAAGAGTTTGAGATATGTTTCGTCAAGAACTGAGCCCTTCTGTTTCCATAACAGCGGGTTAAATGTGAATTGGCATGCGTGTGACGATGAGGGTGACTCTTGGGTTTTTTTTGCTCACGTTGCTTTGTTTTCGCTTGTTCTCTACTCTGCCTCTCTGCCATTCGTCCCCCAAAATCTTTTCCCTGATTCATAAGTTTGTTTACAGCACATACAGTATACACATCCCTAACATTTCTTTTTTATGTTGCAGTGTTTTCAGCATATTGTCGCCGTATACCCAGTATGGAGAAACTTTGATCATTACAATATAATAACTAAGGAAATAGCTCTTCGCTGATCAACCACTGTATGTGGTAAATTTAACTTATTGATATGAACTGAAGTACCAAAAATGGCTTCTGTCCTGGCTGTTATTGAACGGTGGCTGAAAGACCCCCCCC
>JAOWAW010159401.1:1534-13004 GCA_028565695.1 Nicola tetela | reverse complement strand
ATATATATATATATATATACATAGAGTTAAAATCCAGTATCATAGTGTTATCCTGCACTCATGATCAGCAGGCTGTTGAATTTTAGTTGTAAAAGAGTATGCATGCTGACAGTTACTCTTAGCTATTTTGAGCTAATTGAAATTATGTTCTTTCTGTTCGCTGCTACCTTGTCAAAATTTGATTTCATCCATCCCTCAATATCTTCACTCCAACCATGATGATTGGTCAATTCTCAGCCACCATGTAAGCTCATCTCAAAGAAAATAGTGTTAAAATTAATAATTGTAATATTTGAAGTGACTTTTGAGTTCAGAACCTAGAAAAGTGTGCAGCAGCGTTTTTGAATTTTCTGGCTTCCATGTCTTTGTTCAAGATTTATTTAATTAAACAAGCCCTCAGTTGTTACTGACCCATCTTGATTGCTAACATCTTTCTTTTTGTACAGTAGGATTTCATGTTCATCAAGTAACTAAGACCATTAATGATTTAGCAAAAGTCTCATCCATTTTGGTGACCTCCTGTGTCACGATAAGAGTACAAAACTTTTTCTTGTGAGCAGAGGCTCTTAAACTACAATCTCACAGACCAATATAGTTGAGTTATTGCTCAAGTTCAGTTGCTAATACAGGCTCTGAGTTTTGAAAGTATTTCATGTTCAGCCACTGGTCTTGGTGGGACATTTCACACAACTCTAGTGTGAAGTAGTGGTGGAGCCACTGCCTGTAAAGCAAAAAGTTTCCATTTTGTACAAAGAGCTACTCGTTAGTTTATTGTACACACATTCCTTAGGTTTCCTTATAGTAATAATTACCAGCTGCTACGGTCAGTGAGAGAGTACACATTTCAATTTGGGCTGCAGGTATTCCTCTCAACTGCAAGAAGGCAGTGACCGGTAATTGTGCTTATCTCAAGTTTACAAAACAAAACTGTGAAAACCGCTGCCAGAGGTTTGAGTATATCTTCACCAATCCGGAAGAGAAAGCGACACTGACGGACTCAAAGAAGCGCATCTACATCCGTCTCAACTTCACTCGCATCAAGCTGGGGCATAACGATCGCATCAATATCTACACACAGAACAGCAAGGGTGCGAAGTGGAATCTTCAGCACACGCGGAATAATGGAGGCATCCAGCGAGTTGCCGGCCACCGAGTTGCCATAGAAGTGAGCAATCCATTAACTGCACAGGAAATGTTACGGTACGATGAAATGGTCCTTGTGGATCCACTCCTAGAAAAACCACACAAAACTTGCTTGAAAGGCATCAATAGAGGTGGTTTCTATCTAGAAATGGAGCAAGACTCAGTTGGTAAGCTAGCTGTGTGCTTGAACTGTCATCACTAGCTGGTTGGTTTAGTTTCCTCCTAAACTTCTAACTATTTCCAGGCATGTAATCTCTAGCTATTGTCAAGAGAACACTTTCACCATCTCCTGGTAGTTTTCCCTTTTCAAGAGCTAAACATTGATTTCGTCTTTATTTTGCAGTTGACGGTAATTGGGGGAGCTGGTCCCTGTGGACCGTGTGCGACACACTTTGTGGGCGTGGTCAGAGGACAAGACAACGACGCTGTGACAACCCATCGCCAAAGAGTGGAGGACAACAGTGTGCAGGAAGTGCTAGAGAAGAAGAGAGTTGTAATGCAGGACAGTGCAGAGGTGAGCAATTGGCCTATGCCAGAGACAGTAATTTATCTCTTTTAGTTTTCCAAATTCATTAAAAAAATTAGATGCCATGCAAAAGTCAGTGATAACTCTGGCTATTTGGCTATTTCATAGACATGCATTTTCCTTAGTTGTACACTACACTGATGACTATAGTCACTATCATCTGGTGTGGAAAAAATGCTATTCCTACACTAATGAGGGCATACAAACCATGTATGCTGTAAATTCCCACTGAGCCAGAAGAAATCTAAGATTTCCTGGAAATTTTCTCCAATAACTTTCCAGATCTACATCCAGTGCAACAGATGGTTATAAATTCTAGACAGTGATACCAACTAGCCACCCAGAATTAGTGTGCAACTGAGTGCATGTGCTGCAATGGAGATATCCAGAGAATAATTGCCCATGAGAGGCGCATTGCATGGGCAGAGAGAAGATCTATAATGTTCGAATAAAATTAATATGTAAGGTGAATAGTAGGTTATGCATGCTAGTATTCTGTATTGTGTACTTGTGTATGGCCAAGCAGTTCGAGTATGGCAGCATTGAGCTCCAATCCATCAGTGGCTGTAATTAATGACTGTTATTCATACAGCTCCCCTCAAACCATTAGGTACGTAGCTGATAAACTGTCGCTGCCTGTTCTTCAACAGATGCTGACACTTCCAGTGGCAACAGTTGTGGACAACTGGCTGGCAGAGAACAGCATGTCATTCCTGAGTTTTGGCAAAATGGGGAAAACCCTCCAGCTCTGCGTCACAGTTGGCCATGGGCAGCCGTTATCTATAGAAAAGAGGATGATGATCGCTTTGAGCCTCACTGCACTGGAGCTGCTTTGTGCTGCAATGGAGGAACAAGCATACACTATGTGATTACAGCTGGCCACTGTGTCCGTCCCCTGAATGCAGGAGATCAACGCCCAGTGTCAATTGTAAACTTAAAGGTGGTACTAGGAAAGCATTCTTTGGACAATTATCAAAGCAGAGAGCGGACGTGCTCAGTAAGGCAAATTCTCCGACATCCAAATTACTCCGACAGAGGCTTTGAAAACAACTTAGCCATTTTGCAGCTTGACTGCAGCCTACAACCAACATCCAACATTCGATGTATTTGTCTACCCGCGCCCAAAGACGATGGCCATCTTGTGGAGATTGACTCTGAGCTATGGCTAGCTGGTTGGGGGTCGGCAATGCTTCAAAATCGTCAACTCAGAAAACAGGCTTTGCGTGAAACAAGGCTGACTGTTGTGAGGAAGCGTAACTGTGCACGGTCTACAACTCAAATGACGAAGCAAACACTGTGCATGGGGCAGTCAGAGCAGAGTGGAGATGTATGTGAGGGGGACGATGGAGCACCTCTGATGGCTAGCAAAACAGACTCCAGACAGTATGTTCTGCTGGCTGTCACTAGCTGGGTAGACAGTTGTTTCCAAAGAGGAACACATGCAGCTGTCACAGGAATTGTCGACTATTCTCCGTGGATAAGAAACAACACACAGTCATGTTGAAACCTGTTCCTCTGCCTTTCATGCTGGAGATTGTTTGCTAGTTTTACATGAAAATGGCTGCAGTTTAGGCTCACTTCACTGTTGTAGCTGTCTTCCTCATTTTCTTGGTCTAGGTTGGTAGCTGTTCTATTTTTGCCCATGCGTGCTAGCTAACTCACCTGCTGCCAGAGGACACATAGATCTAAAGTACAGCAGCGAATATAGCCACTGATCGGGCACATCTAAGTACAGCCTGTAAAGCCTATAGGAGCTGATTAGACAGCCACATGCCATGCACGTGCCATGCTGAGCCAACTATGTCTAAAACACTCACGATTATTAGCTGCACAAGTCCAAGACACCTGGAATCAGTGATGGCTTGAACGATACGTGGGGTTATAATTATTAGCTGGTCGTGTGTCACTGAGACTCGCTTTCGTATGTAGTCCCTGAGACCGGGCTGAGAGTGAAACGCTGGCGGGGCTGACGTAGCTTGTGACATAGGTCACGAGATCTGCATCTTCTAATGGCTGGAGTCCATCAGTTGCACAGTGGATAACAGAACTGTTGGCCTGGCTAGGGCTAATTTGAGGCTGTGCTACCTGCGGGAACGCGAGCGTAACTCATGGTTGCATGCACCATGTAGAAGGTTTTCCGGCTGTCTCACCCACGCCTAGCCCAGTCTCTCTGCCAACCGGTGAAGAATGAAGTTTGTTCATTATATTTAACTTCATTGAACAATTAGTCCTGTAGACTGTATAATTTAGAATTTGACAAAACGGTTGCAGTAGTCCTTTGGCATGGTATAATAGCTAACTGGCGGCGACGTGCGTAATCTCTCTCGTGATCAGCAACGGTTCGCGATATATCGGGTTGCTGCCAACTTCCTCTAGATCTACAATTGGAGGGGATGTTTGTAACTGCATGGTACATAATACTCGTCTGACGTAGCATCAAGCCAAGTGCATGTTGTTATTGATCTGGCTGATATTGCCTCAGGCTGAGTGGGTACCAGAGCGTTCGACTTGATAACGACGATCTTGCGTTGCATGGCGGTAAACCAAGCCTACGTACGATCCGCAGACTAGTACTTCACTTGCGATCGGCAAAAAAGTGATATAACGCTGTCTAGCCGCTCAAGCCAAAATCATGATACTCTAGTAATTCTAAAACGGAACACTTGAAGGGCGGGTGCCGAGCGGCGATTGCGGTGACAAGAAACTGCGAAGTACTGATGGCCATCAGTCGTCAACACTTGCAGATCATCCACAGTTCGATATGCTTCTGACGTTAACTCTACACAATCGAAATGATGGTCATGCTCGAAGGCGTTGGCTTTGCGTGAGCCTGCGTCGATGAAAACCCAACAGCCGGGTCTAGACGTCATGTTTTTTTAGTGCTTTTCACATGCTGCCAGACACATAGTCCCTTTCCATGTTGTCACTGCCGCAAATATCGGCAAGTGTTCCGGCCAGTTCGCTAGAGTCTAAAATTTAGGTGCTGTTATACGAGTAATAATATCAAAATGAGAAAATTAACAAAGCTCTATCTACACCGGCAATTTCCTATGGACTCAATGACAATTTCTCTTATCGACATCTAGGTTTGAGGCCGGCTGCCTGCAGGCAGGTGAATCTCGAGCAAAAGCCCGTTTTTCCTCCAATGCATACCTGCGCAACTTTAGACGTTGTTAATCATGTCCAGTACATGTGCGTTGTCTATACAATTGTAGTCCCACCTGCACCAAGTCACGCGCTATTGAAGGCCGTAGGAACTAAGTTTACGCATTGTCATCTCGCTGAAACGGAAACAGAAAACCAAATGTGTTCGTGAGGTTTGCCAGCACCGGGGAAAAGCCTTCTTGACGCCGATGCCTGCAGGCGTTTGAAAGCGATTCAGCTAGTATACATATAACTGGCTGGCGCTCGGTGTACAACCGGTTTTATCATCGTTTTTCTGATCGTCAGCGATCGTAAAACCCGATCGTCAGCGATTGCGAAAGCCAGCGCTGCGTGATAAATACTAGCGCGGCCATCCTGCAACCGCCAGCGGATATCTATCGTCTTCCGAGTCATTTCGAAATCGGGCCTTCTCCTATCGTTTCGGTTATAGCGACCGGTTTCCGAGATGGCGAGCAACTGACATCCATGTTTAGCTGAAGGCATAAACTGACACCGTGTCTACGTATATCCCCGCCGCATCGGCCATTCCACCGGCCCGCCGCGTGCGTTTGCCAACGGTCGCTGCTCGGCGGCTTAGATAACTCTACTGCCTGCCGGCCTGGCGATCGGTCCTTTCCAAAACTAGGAAATTTTCGAGGGAAGTTAGGTTGTCAACTATCAAAAACTTTCAGCTGTGTACGCTACTACTTCGCTTTCGGCTTTGCGAATGTCTCTCTTGATGACCCGATTAGCGGTAATAATTTATTGAATATCTGTTGACTAATTAGACCGTCTCTCTTCATGAAGACAGAGTGTCTGCTCGAGTACAGTTAAAAGTTTAATCCTTTTCAGAGCTTGGACACTGGCAACCAATAAAATTTGACGCCACTCACTTCGAGCTAGATTATAATGTGTTTAACGTTAGGAACGGCAAAACGCCTCCACTTGGTAAAATATTAAGAGTGCGTGGAAACTCTGTACGGTTTAACAAACGTCGACTTTCAAGTTATGAAGGAAATAGCCGTTCCTATCGCACATTCGATATCGATATGATTAATATCCAAGGAATGTGTCAATTCGCGGTTCCGGGGGCTGCCGTTTGTCCAAGATAATCGGTTTTCAGGCTGCATTTTTCCGTCATGCGAACTCTACAATCACAAACAGGTGGCTAACGAAGTCGAACTTATCAGTGGAGATGGTGGACGGGCTGGCTCTTAAACCTTTAAAAATGACCTACTATTCACCAGTGCTTTCCGACTCAAAGAGGTGAAACGTTGGTTCAGCGGGTCGCGGCAGCATTAGTCGCTTTCAAAGTCGTCTAATCCCTTCGAACTCTACTAAGCTCCCAAGCTGTCGCCGCGTGACTGGCTTTCGTCGTCGAAATGTCACCATTGAAAATTTGTCTTTGCCTAGCGTTGGGTATTGCGTTCTTCGCAGCTGAGGCGTCTTCGCAGCGGTGCGGTGGTCGGAAGATCAACCCGAAGAAGTACCTTTGTTGTAACGGCGAGGCAATCCGCGTGTCGTCTAGACGTCGTTCTTATTACAAGTGTTGCGGATACGAAGCAATCAACACCCGACGGTATGGCTGCTGCCGCGGTGAACGCTTCAATCTTCGCGACGAGCTCTGCTGCGCCGGAAAGGTAAGTCGCCGGACAAGGCAGGGGAGCCATGCCCATTCGAATAAGGAGTTAGCTCACGACAGGTTTATGTAACATACACGACGTGTGTTGGTTTCCTCCAATGCGACTAACAGCATGTGTGCGTATCGACAGGCTGCTTTTCGTGTTCTATTTTAGGTCACCACTGATGGTGGAGCGCTGACCCACGAATGCTGCGGAGACAACACGTTCGTCAAGAACGAGGGCAAGCTGTGTTGCGATAACAACGTGGTCAATGGCGATCCACGCACAGAGACGTGCTGCGGTTCAGAGCTCATCGACAAATTCGAGGAACGCTGCTGCGCGAACAACGAAAACTACAACTTCCGCGAGTCGGTAGGCAGCATGTATATGGTTCCTTTTCGTTCGTTTTTTTTTGAGCACGTTGCTGCGTAATATCTCAAGCGCTACACACCCTCGAAAAGCGGTTAACTCTAGTTTACCTTCGGTTGCCTTGACTCTACGATTTATAGACTTCATGCCACGAATGCCATTGCTGTTTACTTCTCTGCCTGTATGTGTGCGTAATACTGCATACCAGATGACTTACGGGGTATGCACTTATACCAGTACGTGCAAAATGTACACTATCTATAGAATGCACGTCCTTCAGAGACATTCCAACAATTTGAGAGTAACTGATAACAATAATCTGCATTCTTCGCCTTCAACCAGACCGTAAATCTGGTGCACATGTTTCACTGAGTAGTTCTACCAAATCAACAGTCCGAATTAGTTAACACTGAGCAATGCATTTCGCTGTCGGTTTCAAGGTTTGCTGCAACGGCGAGGTGTTTGACTACCCGAACGGTGAGTTGGAATGGATGTGCTGTCGACGGGAAATCATTTATCGCCATGATCCTCACGCTAAGTGCTGCGGTGGTCGCCGAGTCTACGACCCGACCACGCATGAGTGCTGCGGTACGAAGACCATGCTCATTTGGTCGAGGAAATACGCCTGCTGCAACGAAACAACTCGCTACCGTCTCAAGAGCAGCGAATGCTGCAATAGCACCACTGTCGTCGACAAAGGAACGTGTCCCAAACCGAAATCTTCGGCAGGCGGGAAAGTTTCCGTGGTCCAGGCCACTAAAGCTCTACCGAAGCCGACCAAGCCAGCGACAAAACCAACCACGACGCCAGTACCGACGACACCAGCACCAACGACGAAGGCGAAGACAACGGCGCAGCCAACGAACGCTGGCCAGTTTGTGAATATACAGCTGCCGGCGAACCTAGTCCAATGGTTAGCCCGATGGCAAAGATACTTCAGAGCCAATCACCTCATCTGATTCTCCTCTTCCACTTTACCTCTTTGACGTCGCGGTCCATCCCTCTACTTTGCAATCGTCTCACTGAAGTTCGCAGACTCATTATGTCACTCACAAAATAATGGATTCGCACGACGGAGGTTAAAGACACACAGAGACTAGTACGTATCATCATCATCATAATAATAATGATAATAACAACTATCCTCTCATTTTCCCATTTTGCATCTGCTTCTGTAGTAGTTTGACTATGAAGCGTAAAAGCATTGTAATTTTGCGGTTGTTTATAGTTTTGGTGTGAAATAACAATGAATTTGTCAAACCATTAATGAGGTCAGCGTGTCTTCAAGAATCACTGGTATGGTCTTTGACCAAAGTTCGCTGCCAAATCGCTGGACGGTGCATGTAAATGCATACGAACCACCAATTCTTCAATCAATTTATACAATTGAAACGAAAACGAATGGACCTACTAGATGTGAAAACGTGGCGTGTGGGAGCATACTTTAACATACAACGTTGTGCTGGTGATGGTGGCCGGGTTACGCTGATATGCTCACGCATGAACCACAATAATTGCTGGACACCTCAGAAATGAGGGCTATCAATGTGCATGGGAATAGACAGAGAAAGGGTCTTAGAAGTTAGAGTAATAGGTGAGACTTCCCCTACTTCGGTAGGGCTGTGTCTATGGTGCTGGGTGAGGCCACACCATACAAAGCCTGCAGTTAGCAAAAATAGTGTCACTGGCCAATGCAGATTAAATACTTATGAATGTCTGAAAGGTATATTCGCTTTACCTTTGCGTTTTGCAGTACACCTACATGTAATTAGTAATTACAAGAAGGTGGGTGGGCAAATATGAATAGAGCAAATGGCAAAAAAAAACGAATGATTTGTAGGGGTGATAGGAGGCTGCATTTAATTACTAGTAATCCCATAGAAACCTGTCTGACAGCTCGTTAGACTGGATAACCAGAGACTACTAGCACGTGTGTATCCATGAGTTGTGTCACCTTCACAATGTGCTAAGTGTTGCTGGACAGCGTGCTTCTCGCCTCTCTTGCTGCACTCAACTAGCGAGAAGTTAGATATAGTACAGATACAGAGGATGCTTGGTGGACAGGCAAGCTTACAGGAGAAGGTTGTGCAGATGCACACATGCACACACATACACCAACTATCTACTGGTGTAAAGAGAATACTAGTTCTTAGCCTGAGTTGACAAAGTTGTGGAGTGACAATTGATGCCTTGTCCAGGAAAGATCTTGCTGTGTGAACACTGTAAAACGAGTTCTATTTGTAAGCGAGTAATTTTGTAAATTTCTGACGTGCATTTTTCATGAACTTTTTGAGTAGTAAATAGTAAAATAGTATTGCCCTGGTACAGTTGTCCGTGATGCTCATGGCTCAATGAATTTCAGTAAGTAACTTAAAGCAAAATATGAGTAAATGTTCAAATTTTACGTAATTTATGAAATTATACAGAACAGTGAAAATGTAAACAGTGATTAGACCAAAAAACTGTGAAGACAATGAGAGTAAACCAACAAGGCACAAATGCTTCGGAGATCAACTCCATCATCAGTATGCATCCTCCTTTTGAGCCATTATACTGTAAATATATTTCCTAAACAGGGTGTCACCAGCAATTCTTCGCTTTCAAACTTGGACTAAGAGCTATAAGGAATCAATTGGCCACCTTTATTTTCTGTGCACAGTTCATCCTGCACCAGTCACAATCTGAAGCTGCTTGTCATTTAACTTCAATTTCAAGAGAAATTATGAAGAACCATTCACACTCCACAAAGTAAAATCCAAACTATTTAGAAGCAGGGTTCTAATTCGGTCAGTGGCAGATCTTTTATCCCCCTGGAAGAAAATCATCAAGGATGACAAAGCAAGGGACATTCTGAACAGGCAAAGGTATGTTGACGAGGAAAACAGCCATGTCGGTTGGATCATTGTTCTATGCATGCTGCTACAAGCAGCAGTGCAAAGTCCACACTGTCCATAATGTCCGTACAATTTTTCATACATGGTACTCAGCATGAAAATGCCACATATGCCAGCAATGCAAACCAATAAAGACAAATAAACTTCTTCTGAGAAAATTGTAAAATCATTGTATCAAAGTTTATCAGACTGACCAGCCACATCTTAGAACGCTTGGTGATGAATGTAGACTCAAAGGAAGCAGCCCAGTAGTCAGAACTCTCAAGTTGAGCTCCCTGTAATGCTTTTACGGAGGAAGAGTATGAATTCAAGCCAATTCGAGTGTCGATCTACCTACCACGTCTTCTCTCCACATGGCAATTTCATGGCCATAAAGACGACCCCATCTGACCACAAGAAGGCTTCCTTTAATGTGTACTTAAAGTTTCTGAAAAAGCTGCTGCATTGGAAATCCAAACTTGAACGGCGAAGGAATTCGTTGATGTTGGCGCCTAAAAGAAAAATTGAGTATGGCTTTAAGCCAACCTGAAGGACTCAAGGCGTATCAGAGCTTGACAGTACGACAGACTCTTGTAAAGTATGCGAAGAGCACGCAGTCAGCGCTCCCTTTGCCTTCTGTCGTCAGCCAGAGCGCAGCCGTCGCTGATGACGTTCTGCGTTTTATTCGAAGTAGGCGGATCAAAGAAAACACTTCCATTTGTACGGAAGGAATAAGCCAAGCTGGTAGCTTGGGAAGTAGCGGTGCCCAAGCACTGCCTCCACGTCGTGCGGTACACGTACTCGGAGGCCACTGAATGTCGCCAATCGAGTTGGAAAAACTTCCGTCCTGTACACACTGCTCAACAGGCGATTCCATCGATCAATAAACGTGTCACTGCGGAAGCCAGTCACAAGCCTTCCGTGTTTGTCCTCTTCGTAACGAAACATGTCTATTTGTGCACCCTTGTATCTCGCCACCATTGCGTTCAGAATAATCCCATTGGGTGTGACGTCTGTTTGAACAAGGTCATCGACAATAACACTGTAATTTCGCGGGTATCCCAAATCCACATCATAATCCCACAGAATAAAGTCGCCATATCTTTTAAAACCTAGCAGCGTGCCTTGATCTATCCAGTAGGGCACTTTCCGACTCTCTAGTGCTTCGCTTACATGCTCCAGCAAAAACCGCAAGTTCTTCTTCATCTCCAAGGGCATCTTGCACTCTTGGTTGTATCCACCGACCCAAGACGGCATTGCTACAAAGTGCATTATCAGTAACATTGAGAGAAAAAGGGCGACCAGCGCTAACCAAAAAAATGGCCGCGAACGTCTTATTACGAAGCGGCCTGTAGCAGCAGGATTATGCAGGGTACTAAGCATTGTCGGCAGTCGTCGAAGCTATAGTAGACTCATTCACTTTCACGCAGAGCAGATAAAGGAGAGAGAGCTACGACTTGGAGGAAAATAAAGTCAGTGTTCACGACGTCAGGAGCTCCCCATCACTTTCGACTCCCTCTACTGAACAGATTGTACATGTACGTGGCGTAACGGTTTATACCACCGCAGACAGACGGATGATAACAAATAAAACTAAATCAGAACTTGAGAACGAAGCTAAAAGAAGAAGAAACCAACGCAAGGAACAAAACTTGGCACATTCGATTTCAAATGATGGACGAGATGGACGTCGATCGCCATCGTCGACGCGGCCCGGCGCCGGCTCACGGCCTCGTTTTCATGGTAACAGTGCCCTGCATTCATACTAGCAAAACGTTTTAAGGAGGATCACA
>JAOWAW010159400.1:12689-33666 GCA_028565695.1 Nicola tetela | reverse complement strand
GTGGGTGTGTGTGGGGGGGGGGGGGGAGGGTGCATGTGTATGTGTGTACATTAGGGCTAAAACGGTTCTGCATTTTCCCTTATCGGTTCACTCAACTTGATCGATTCCTTATCGGTTCTGAGTAAGAACCTTGAACACAATGCAAACCACTACAAACCACATAACCATAGTTGCTCAGTACTCAAATTTGTCACCTACTACTTTTATCTGTACATAACGTTCTGTTTTGCTATAACACAGATTCAGTAAGGTGAGTACATGAAGGAAGGACATATCCAGGCTCAAGAAACTTAAAAGTTGTCTTCAAGCCAGCGTTGTTCATGATGTCCAAGGACCTACCGCTGCTTGTGAGCCAGTCTACCACCAGTTGAGACACTTCTTTGGCTCTCGTGGCAAAGCATGGAGTACTTCCTTTGCGTACCCAAGAAGTTTTTGGTTTAGTCTTGGCCTTCATAACTTCAATGCTACTGGCATCAGGGCTCCATACAGTGGGATGCGATATCCTCATATGTATCTATAGATCAGATATACTTGATGAGTACTGCTACTCCTTTCCACACAACTTACATTTTGCACCCTCTTTCTTTCCCGTAAAAATTCCCACATCTCAAAACAACTGGATCAAATGAAAGCTTGTGCAGATCCGTCTGTGTCCATCATAAATCCTGGCAGCAAATGAGTAGAAAATGCACCGCGCATACCTAGTCCCAAAGCTTGAGACCATGCTGGTTTCTGGTTAACCGGTTGCATGACTTTGCGTCAATGAGCCGGGCAGAAGCACAAGGCAAGCATGCACAAACTGATACCATGTTTGTCCGTTCTACAATTTGCATAGTTGCAGCTTTATATCAATGGTCTGGCTCATGCTTGTTAAAAGGAAGGGAACTCATGCTAGTACTATGCAATAATCTACGGTGTCTAGTGTATGGTCTATAGGCACACAGCAGATATGCACTGGGCACTACCAGGTGCACTTCAAGCAACTTGGAAAGGATTATCGCTCAAGGCACTGGTAGTGCATTAGTTTTCCACTGCATAGTGTCACTAAATTACTGGTTTTAGTCATGGCGAAGCCTGAGTTGAGTTTTGCTAGAACCAACAATCTGATAAGGAGAAAGTGGAACCGATAAGAAACGTAACGGTTTCGGAATCAGTTCTGCCGCCAAACCATTTCAGCCATAGTGTACATAATTATGAACTGTAGAGTGTACATGCACTTATGCCTTGCTTTGTTGCTCAGGAACCTCTAAGTTTTGTTTTTGATTTTCTAAGTTCTTTCTGTACTGGTGGATCGGTTGAGCGGTTAAGATTGTAATTTTCATTTGGCTGGGCACTTGGTCACCACAGGTTCGATTCTGCTGTGCACTACCAGCTGGAGTAAAAATGAGAAAACAATTGGATACGATTTCCCTGGCTTGAATGGTCTTTCTGAACTTCATGTTTGTCTTTTTTTTTTTTTTTTCAGATCAAGACACTGTCATGTACACTATCCTCTCCACATGATCCTGGCTTTGCACATCATGTAAGCTATGTTTGCTCTTTTCTTAGATGCTTGGTTTGTCAAGTTATTTTGTGTTTATTTGTTGACATGGTTAATTGTTGAGTTCTTTGTTCTTTCGTTCTACTTGCAAAAAGTACTGCTGCATGTTCTTTTCCTCTCGGTGTCCACCCTCCCTGTCTTTCTTTCACTATTTCTTCCTGTTCATGGTTGATTTCTTGCAGTTGACTCTATTACTTCATCTATCTGATGAGATGAATCGTCGGCTAAGCTGTGACATTACTCATGGTAAGTCAATGCAGTCTTCACAGACAGGTAGAGCTAGTCAACTTCGTTGTCTTTCTCCAGTGATGCTCTCTATAAGAGAAGACTTGTCTAAGTGCCAAGCAGATGTTTCTGTATGTCTACTTTTTTCTCACACTGATGTGCTTTGTGACATTCCTGCTCAAGGCATGCTAGCCTTGAGTAGGAACCCCTTTGAGTTTGGTTCCTTGTAACATGTAACTTAAGAGCATGTTCTGTGCCTAACGATGACTTTCGTTCAACACAGATGATGATGCCAAGAAGCTTGCCTGTGATCTTGTCCGCAAGGGCTTTATTAGTGAGGTGAGTTCATTATTATTTTTTCACTATGCTTGTAATTTCTCAGTAGTACAGATACTTATTTTGGGTGTCATTTCTCTCTCTCTCTCTCTCTCTCTCTCTCTCTCTCCCTCCCTCTCTCTCTCTCCCTCTCTCTCCCTCTCTCTCTCTCTCTCTCTCTCTCTCTCTCTCTCTCTCGCTCTCTCTCTCTCTCTCTCTCTCTCTCTCTCGCTCTCTCTCTCTCTCTCTCTCACTCTCTCTCTCACACACACACACCATTGCTTCCCTTGTCCTTGCCCTCTGTTTCTCAGATTTACTGTGTGAATTCAAAAGAATTGTAGATGTGTCAGCAACAGAGAATACTCATCACCCACAAGGCAAACTGCAGACTATCCCAAAATGTTAGATGTCTCTGGTGTTGGACAACTCTAACCAGACAGTAGAAAACTAATTAAAGTTAGTAGTGGTAGATAGAAACCAAACATGTACCATGCTGAGGTCCACATGTGGTTCAAAGTTCTAAATTTGAGTGAAAACGTTCTCAAGAAATATAGCATTGTCCAGGCTTTTTGAAGTTAATTTTGACAGCAAACTGCATATATCTTGTTGAGCACTTTGCATAAAAAAGCCATTTTTCTCAAGAAGAACTGGTGCACTACATGCTCTCCTTGGTTTTGCCTTCAAAGTTTGATTCAGCTACAAATATGCAAAAGGCATTCAGGGAGAGCAAAGGGCAGACACTGTAATACATGAGTGGGGAGACAGACTGGGGTAAACTGCTGAAACTCACTAAATCCTTTCTTCTCAGTGGCTCAATACATCTTGTATGTTTATGCGTAGACCAACACATGGTTATGTCATTAAAGACTGTCAAGAGTAAGGTTAATTACAGATTACTCTATTTTTAAACATGTATTGGATTAGAGAATGCCTCAATTAATGTCACCAGCAATATGTTAACTCTGTTAAAACAGCAGTGTCACCTATACACAGTAAGCTTATGGTGCTGATCATACATGTATATGAAAAAAAAAAACAGGCTACTACACATGTATATAATATGAAGGTTTGGCTCTGGTGCTTGCGCATTTTGTGCATGATCAGCAGAATGGATACATCTTTGATAGCCATTTTCCATGGTGTGTACAGTGACACAGCCACCTTAACCTTATGCTTGTTAATACATGTACATCACAATTGTCATCTTTTCTTGATGATTTGTTTCAGAATGATCGTGAGCGTGTTCAAGCCACTATTCAAGGCCATCTCATTGAATGCTGCGGTTGAGGATGTCCACTGTAGAGCTGCATTTAAACACATGTTCTATTCCTTGAATTTTCTGCCAACTTGCTATGCTGTACAATGGAGAGAAATGTCTCTTCACGCCTTATGCTTCTCTTCAACCCTCCTTTAATCTAGTTGCTCTTTTTATTTATCTGGAAATGATTGGCATTTTTCACATTTCTTTGGTATCAAATCTAAATTATGCAGGGTAATGCATATGCCTGTACTCCTCACATAGTCACTGTCCATGTTTAGAGTGCATATATGCCATAGACACAGTGCAATCATCTTTACAGATATAACTGGTCATGCTTGCATCAACGTAATACATCAACATAACCTCTGTCATTTTATTAATACTTTAACTGCCTCTTCTTTAAAGTTTACATGTGACCATGCATGCAATTTTGGGTTATTAGACATATGGAAGTGTTGCCAGTGCGTGTTGATGATATTCTCGTTTGTGGGACGTATTCTGAGATAATAAGTTGCACAAGGAGTTTTCAGATACTAGTAGTAGTCATTGGCATTGGTACTGGCTTTGTGAGAGGGGATGGTAGGCCTCCTAGAGAATTTCCTGCACTGTAGATGGTGTGTTTGGCTCATGTGCACATGTTCTGCAGTTTAGAGCTTTTAAATTAAGGTGAAGAAAGTGCGTTCCCACACACAGCTGGCCAGCTTCCAGCAGTGGCCACCTCAGAGGTCAAACTTTCTATCAGTATTCTACATTTAGCATGTAATTGTAGCCTGTAGTGATGTAAAAGTAGTTGTAGCACTAGGAGTTGTATATGTAAAGATTGCATGACTTCTCTCAACAAAACTGTCTCTAAATTTGCTGTAATATATACATTGTATAGATGCTCTCCTGATGCTATTGCAGTATCAGGTTCCACATAGGGCACTTTGAAGAAAAACTGACTTTCCCGCAAACTCATGTTTCACTTTTCCTGGCATTAATAATATTACTCAACTAATGCCAACATTCAGTTCATTCATTCAACATGAAATCAGTAGAGACAAACACCAGATAACATTTAAAGCATGCAGTTTTGAATGGGACCCATTTGCTACCTGCTGTGGGAGGCAGCTAGGTGGAAGTTTGCAAATCAAATGGTCCTCTGATCGGGAAATACTGTTCCTTCAGAGGCGTCTGGAGAAAAGGTCTAAGTTATTTATAATGTTGCTATTTCTTCAGTTTCCTTATTCATGCAGGAAAGGTGTTCCCATAAAATTACTCTGGTGGTTTAGAACTTATAGAATAGACTGTGGGAAGCGTTCCACATTAAAAATGCTTTGTTTAGGCCCATCAAAAAAAAATTACCTATTTCTTGTCCCCTGCCGCCCACCCGTGAAAAGTTTATATTTTTGTCAAAATATAAAAATGACCTGAAACGAACAAAGTTTCGCAAGGAGCAGTCGCAACCTCGTAAGAGACGTCGAAGCCCTCCAAAAGCTGCGCGTTTTCAAGCGGGTGCATGTACCTGTACGGACTCTGCCTGATCAATATCAGTCGGCTATATAAGTGCTCATCACCTTGTAACATGTTAAGAACGATGCCTGTCGTCAGCAATACTCTGACGAACATTTACTTCTCCTCCCTTGCACTGGCGTGGACCCACTGATCCCTTTTGAATGTGTTGGAGGCGGTGTACATTCACACCATGAGGCCGGTATTGTGCAAACAGAAATCTTTCGGCGTGTTAAATCTGCTACTATTTCCACGAACATCGTCGGGCCAAACAAAACAGTGTGTCAAATCGTCCTTAACGTGTTGTAGTTTAGTGGTGATCGTTGGGAAGCGATCGTTAGGTCTTTCATGGTGAAATCTTTTGTTACATAGTTCTTGGTTTTTGTGAGCAGTTGTTGTCCATGTCACCTTTGATGCCTGGGAATGGAAGAGAACTCTGGGTTCAGGTAACGGGAGATTGTATGTTTAACTGCTGTGTTCTGTATTATGTTCATGCACAGGTAGCAATAAGGGGGCTTCAAATTCGATGTGGAACTTGTGGAACTAAGTAACATTCAGCCAGAGGGACGATTATGAAGCGAGCGCCAATCGAGAAGAAAACTACTTTCATCATGAGGGGACAGTGGCGAGCACTGGCGACATTTCAACGCCCGGCCGTATTCTTATGGGAGTTGGCTGGCTCACCGGCAAGCAAGGCTAGCTCTTTGGCGCATTTCTCCTCAACAGACCCAGACTAGTTCTCGATCCTTCATTTCCTATCGCTGAATTTTTCTTGTTTCTGGACAGACGGTTGGCACGCCAGTGGCCAGCCACTGCGTTTCAATGTGCCGTGGATTCGGTTGTCACCAAGTTTCCGTATGACACAGAGTTTTATTAAACTTGTCACTCTCATTTGGTAATTTTGCAGTCAGAGGGCCACCGCGTATCGCATCGCACATGACCTATCACACTTATGATTGCGCTCAAAAAGGTCCGCCAGTGATCAGCGCTACTTACTGTACCTCAGCCAGCAGGCCTCGGACTTCCGGTAGCATTCAGTCTCCGTTTTTTTCTCGTTTACGCTAAAGGGAGACTACCTACTAGTACCTGAATGTGGCGCTTCAACATGTTCAATAGATGCCGGCTTTGAGCTCACCGCCAAGGGACATCGAAAAGCTTCCCGCTCGGCCGCAACTTACAACGAAGTATCTTCTCATCTTCGCAGGCTTTGCCGGTTCACCGCGCGGTTCATCTGGTGCTCGCTGCGGCATGCATAAGCTGTTCGCTGCGGACCGGCTGTTTCACTGCATCACGGCTTGTGCGCGTCAGAGCACGTGAGTGGGCACGTGCGGGCAAATGGGCTGTCAAGGCTGCGCCGCAGGGGCTGCCCCCGTGCGCTGCTCTGATGTCACAATCACTATGGCGCCCACTGCCTAACCAGAAAAAGGCTGGCGAAGCTAGGCTTATTTTTGGAGGGTTTTTCGTAGTGTCCGTCAAGTTAACAGAACTGTTTCTCTCTTTCCGTGGAAGCTTTAACATTCGTCACTGAATATGCTGTCGTGTAGTAGGAGGCTGCTTCGAACGGTGTCTTTAATTAGGTCTGCTTCAGCTGCTGCCCCGGCAAGCCAGAAAGCACACTTAAAATCACAGGCCGTGTTTGCTCGGGAGGACAAATTCGGTGCAGAAAATTACAAACCTTTGCCTGTAGCATTAGCTAAAGGAGAAGGAGTATATGTATGGGATGTTGACGGGAAGCGGTATTACGACTTCCTCAGTGCCTATTCGGCCGTGAACGTTGGTCATTGCCACCCCAAGGTTCTTCAAGCTCTCACACAGCAGGCTGCTCGCTTGACGCTCACTTCACGTGCGTTCTACAATGACGCTCTTGGCGAGTATGAGGAGTACATGGTGAATCTGTTCGGCTATGAGCGAGTATTGCCCATGAATACTGGAATTGAAGGCACTGAGACAGCTTTCAAGCTTGCACGGAAATGGGCATACAAGGTGAAGGGCGTCGCCGAGAACAAGGCCAAAGTCATCTTTGCAGATGGTAACTTCCATGGGCGTTCGCTGGCCATTATTTCTGCGTCAACAGACCCCCTGGCCTATGACGGTTTTGGTCCTAAGATGCCTGGAATTCAAGTTATCCCATACGATGATTTGGAGGCTCTGGAGGTTAGATCTCATTGATATTCTTGAATGGAAATTATTAGTTATCACTTGGTTACTCTGGATAGGCCTTTGTCCTTTGATTGTAATACATTGCCAGCAAATTTTTGGTGAACTATTTCTCAAACTAGTAAATCCAAACTAATGCACACGGATATAAAACCGTGTAAGACTAGCTGTTGAATACATCAATTTCATGCAAATTGCCATAGACTGTAAAGACCCAGACCATGCTTGAGGCATCTATGCGAACATGTCTCAACCAACAAAACACTCGAATCTAAGCCTTCCTTTCCGCTCAGATAGGTTTGTTAACAAATTGTCAGCAGCAAGACAGAGAAAGTACTTGACAGGGATGTGACACATTCGCAATGACAGCCAAATAGTAATGTGTGAACATCGACAACAACTTTGCTAACAAGCATGGTGTTACCAAAGAGAGGCTTGATACTGTGGAGAAATCCGGCGGTTCCTATAGTTGCAAGGACTATATTTATAGCTTACTGTAAGTGTAATGAACACTCGATTGTTGAAATTGTTGAATTAAAAAATGTACCCTGAACTATACTATTTGATAATGGTAAGTGCTCGATTGTTCCATTGCAGAACTATATCTGGAAGCCACCAATGCTTGCATGCAACCTTCCATTTAGTAGGGCATTGACCCTTCCTTTCGTAAAGGCTGGGAATGTTACAACTACCTGTTTTGGGAAATTTACACAAGCTTCTTGCATAAAATGTACCAGTAGGAGGTCAAGTTGTTGCTTGGTACTAGTGGTATATTAGTTAGAGGCTGCACCTACACGGAAACTGTCTTCTAGTCAGTTTTTAATTTATTTTTTTCTAAGAGGTATGTTTAGATGTAGATGTAATTGGAGGGAAAACCGGACGTCATAATATGCTCTTGGGTCCCAATGCATTATTTGGGCTGCAAGCAGCTGCTGTTAAGAACTAAACCTCACAGTTGTATCTCAAAAGTATAGTCTTCAAAGTTCTTGTGGATGGCATTTTTTTGTGGGTTATCACGCCCAGACTCGGTAGAGCCAAGCTTCTTTAGCGAAGTCTAACTTTAAAGAATGTTTCTACAGATTTTTTTAAATTTCTTCCTTGATCCTGAGATATTCTTCATTAAAGTTCTGAAACAGGAAAACCACACTCTTCAGGAAGAGCTGCAAAAACTGCACTTCTGGACTGAAATCAGAATAACTGTAATAGTGGTTTTTAAGTGAGTCCATGAGAAGTACTTTGCCACAAAGAATACACTAGAAATGCGCTTACTAAAACGTTATCCATAAGAAATTTGAAGTCAAATTTCTGTACATGGGTCTCCACCATCCTACTTTGAGTCCAGGCCTCTGAAAACCAGGGAATAGCCTTATCTTAACAAGGGCATTCATGAGACAAAGCAAGATCGAGATAGGAACATTGCTTCCGTGATTCTTAGGTATGCCCTATTCCAGGTGTGACCATTAAAGGAAAAGCACATTACAGCACATAGGTGAGAGCCATCCAATAAAGAGCTAAGTGGAAAAAAGAGAGATATCCTGTTTCCTTGTTTCAAAATTTCTTATCTTGTAACAGGAAAAGAGAGAGATATCCTGTTTCCTTGTGTTCAAAATTTCTTATCTTGTAACAGGCTTATTGTATAAATGTTTTGCTGCTGGGAATTTGTATGAAAGACAAGATAGTGAAGGGCATACTAGTATACTATTAATTGACCATGATTAGGCTTCCACAGACCGGAGAAGGTTTCTGCAGCAATTTTGGAATTTTCTTGCAGCTGGTTAGTACAGCCTTGTGGGTTGTGGTTCAACTTTTTCTTCACTATTTCTCTTGCCTTTGTTTCTTTTCTTCTCCCCTTCTTCTTCCTTCCTTAGCTCCCACTCTTTTTCTCCCTCCTTTCTCATGCTTACTATTTTCTAGAATCATCCATCTATTCAAACAACTCACAGGCAGGGACGATCTTTGCTCTTTAGATGATTTATTTTGTGTGGCATCCATTGAACCAAATGTCTTTCTTTCTCTTTCCTATTCAGGATGCATGTAAGGACCCCAACACAGCAGCATTTATGGTTGAGCCCATCCAAGGAGAGGCAGGTGTCTATGTACCCTCACCTGGCTATTTAAAGGGAGTTGAGGCAATTTGTAAGAAGTACAACGTAAGTCCATTGTCCTCTGTTTGTGCATGCAAGGTCTAATGGCAGTTGTTTAGTCACACTGCTATTGATCACTATTCTTGTCTTCTTTGACTATTGTAGGTGTTGTTTATAGCAGATGAAGTCCAGACTGGCTTGTGCCGAACAGGAAAGTGAGTAGCTTTACTTTGTTTTCAGTAAATTAGCTGGTGTCAGTTGTCAGACATTAGAGAGGTTAAGCGAGTCATAAACAGTTCAACTCTCAACCGTTCGCATGTGAACCATTCGAGCATAGAAAAGAGGTTAAGCGAATACGTCCCATACGCTGTACATGTTGTCATGGTGAAAAATGGCGTTGCTTTTGAATTCTCCGTGATCAATCACATCCGATCCGATCATCACACAGTAGGTGCGAATCGTTCGTGAGACACGACTCAGGGGGGCAGTGAGTCATTCTTTCGCATTCCCTGAACCGTTCAGGTGACATATTCGTGCCCAGATAACAACTCAGCTACGAATCATGAGGAAAAAATTATTCACTTAACCTCTCTATTCTTACTTTTTGCAAAAACAATTCTTTCTTGTACTATATCTAAAGAGAAAAGGGGCTTTGCCCATTGCCATTTCTGACACCATAGACATGTTATCACAATCACCATTATAAACATCATTACCCACCGTTATAATGATATCACTTTGGCATCATGGAACATCACTAAGCAATATAATGGTATTGCTAATTCATAGCATGATACTGCTGAGTGATGCATTGGCTTCACTAGAAAATAGTATCACAATAAGAGTACATCTCCAATTGCTAACCGTTTGTCCAATCCAAGCAGTGTGCAGATTGATGATAACTGCCACCCACGCCCTAAATCAGAGCAGTGTCTGACATCATTCTGCACCGTTTGGTAAGCTTAATCATCACGGACCGCAGCACAGGGTACATGGACACACAAGACAAAATGCCATCTGCTGAACATTTCTCAACAAAAATATCGAAGGCAAACGTGCGAAAACACAGCATATCCAGTGTTGGACATTTTCAATCCAAAGAGACTTCTATCCACCGACTCACATCCAAACATTTGTTTGATAAAAAAATGTTTGGTAATCAGAGATACCCCCTGATTGATCAGTAGTATTGATGAGCATTGGTATTACATAGGTAAGTAATATTGCATTGTGTAACATCACTAACCACAACAATGACAATATACATGCATTTGCAATATAGCCATAAGGAAACTGGACATTGCGTGTGCATGTGACCATCCCACTGCCAACTGTTGCCATGGAAATATGAAACCATTTCAGTAATAGTTTACTGATGTGTGTGCAGAGATCAGGAGCCATCATAAGCTTCCTCCTCAATTTAAACTATGAGCTCCAAGAGGTCACCATCTCATTGTTGAGGCTAAACATTGGTGACTATAGTTTATAAATCTTAACACATGTTTTTCATTCCTTATCTCACCAACTGTCTGTCTGTATGTCAGGTGGCTTGCTGTGGATCATGAGAACGTACGGCCAGATGTCGTCATTCTTGGGAAGGCTCTTGGTGGAGGCATGTTCCCTGTGAGTTGAACTGTTTGGTAGTTAATATTTTCAAGTTGGTGAGATGTAATTTTTATACTGTATCTGTGGAAGCATCAAAATTTCAGAATAATCATAAATGTAAGAATTTTCCAAAAATTGTAATAGTTTCTGAAAATATGTGCAGCTGTACGCACTGGTATAACAGTGTATTGGGTTACCAGTACTAATACACTGAACCTTGCAAAAATAAAGTAACTTCTGAACCTTCCAAATTTCAAAGTGATGAATATTTTATGCATCTGAATGGTTCCAGGCCAATACATGCAATAAAGACGGGCAATGGTGATGTTTTAATTTTGCAGTAAAGAGTAGTACAAGTAACAATTTGTGTGAGTTGGCCTGTTTAGTAGTGTGTGTCACAATGACTTTGTTGTTGATAGGTATCAGCCATCTTGGCTGATGCAGATATTATGCTGACAATTCGCCCTGGTGAGGTAAGGAGAGGATAATGCAAGTGTTTAAAAGGGTTTAATGTGGAAAACCATGCAGGCTTATTGTAACTTTTTGTTCACAGTGTACATGGTATCATCCTTGTGCTTTTAGCTGATTTACAACTTTGGTTGAGAGCAGTGGTGCAACAAATAGTTTTTTTTTTTTTTTTTTTTTAAATATGTATGACTATTTCCGTGAATGTCAAAAAGTCAAAGGTTCTCAAATACCTCTCTGTCCATGTCTGTATAGTTCAATTATGTTGATCAACTAGGGAGTGCACACACGGTGTACCGTGGCCCTGTAATGCCATTGTTTTACTTCAAGTATCATGATTCTTGTAGAAAGTGTTGATAAGCTTAGCGTTAGATAAACACTAATGTAAAGTGACAGCAGAGCTGAAGTTGCTGATCAACGTTCCAGTCATACGCGCTCTAGGTTACAGGCTTGGCATACCAACCAGGCCAAGCTGTCTTCTAACTCAGTAGGTTGTTGGCAGTGTAACTTGCTATGCTGACTTGCTAACTAGGCTTTTGGTGGTAGGCAGGACATGTCCATGCTGTAACCTTCACTGGTAGCATGCACCTGGCTGTGTGCTCCTGCATTGGTATGAAAACCTGCATGTTTGTATGCATTCATGATTCAAATGGCAAAGTGCCTTTGAGTGGTTCAACACAATCCAAGCATTCGAGTATTCAAACATTCATTGTACCTATGGTCAAGGGTTTTACGTATTGGTTCCATTTAGCTAATGAGGAAATATATGAGAGTTTGATTGATTTGGCCAGCCCATGCAGCAGTGTTCTACATTTGAAGCTGCTACAGTGAATGACCATTGAATACCATGTCATTTTGTTAGGCAGAAAGTTTGAGCATTGGCTATGCGGTCTCTGTGATATGCCTTTTGCTGTTCCAGCTGTAAAGATTTTTGAGGTTGAGTGCCAAGGTCTCTGTGTTCCAATCATCTGGATGTGATCAGTTGGTCCACAAGATTCTGACACTGGAAATGAGTGCAGCTGGTTTCTTGTGTAGTTGAAGCTTTAGTGCATGTTATCCTTGCGATGCAGTCTGTTATCAGTGTTTTAGAGGTGGTTGATTATGGAGTCTGAATTGTGAAGTTAGAGTACTAGATGCCATTCATGGTCAAATCTGTTTGTGTCTGTTTGTTACAGCATGGATCAACTTTTGGTGGCAATCCGCTGGCCTGCCGTGTTGCCATGGCATCATTGGATGTAAGTTTATTATAGGCATCTTCGGTCACAAGTTGGGCTACATGATCCGCAGCTGTTGGCGGAGAGAGATAAGGGGTCAGAGAGGAAGCGAGTGTTAGGGATGGTGAAGTGTGTGCATGAGAGAGAAAGAGAGAGAGAGACAGACAGACAGACAGACAGACAGACAGAGACAGAGACAGACGGGCAAACAGATAGACAAACAGACAAAGGCACAGGCAGAGGGACAAAGACATGCAAAGAGAGGGCAGGACCAAACAACAGATGAAGACTCATTCCCACTTAGGGTAGGATCATCTTACAAGTCCCATATGTATACCCAGTCAGGATGTCTTTTGTGCTTCTAACACATGTGATTGTCTGTTTCTATTTTTGTGACAGCTGCTGAAGGAGGATTGGGTCTTTCCCCAAGTCACACATTTAGGTAACCTCCTTCGGTCTGAACTGTCAACCCTGCCAAAGTCTATTGTGCCAACCGTGCGTGGCAAGGGTCTGCTCAATGCCATTGTCATCAAGGAACAGAAAGGTAGGTCTTTGCTTGGCTGCCACCAGGATTGGCTGCACTGGTTTTCTTTTGATGCAAACCTTAATAGTGTTATGGGTATTTTACTAGAAAAACAGGAACACTGTACTGTACGCTAACATCAGGATGCAAAGAATGCTTTGCCAAAGCGTTTTTGAACGGCTAAGCTTTTCGTAGAGACCAAGATTTGTGCAAATCAACTTCCCATTCTGTCACGCCATTCAAACCGTTGCGCCAACATGCCCAACTCTGAACAACCTCCTATTCTGTCACACCATTCAGACCAACATGCCTGACTCAAAACAATCTCCCATTCTGTCACACCATTCAGACCGTTGTGTCAACATGCCCAACTCAAATCAACCTCCATTTCTTTTATGCCATTCAGACCGTCGCGCCAACCTGCCTGACTCTACATACCCTTGTGCAAAGCAGCCTGTTGCTCGTCTCTTGCAAGCCAACTTATCACTTGCACAAGATCATGTTGACCTTTTTAAGCTTTGCCGCAATCTTGAAATTGATGCATTTGCTTCTATTGCAGAAACTACGAAAATTATTGTGTACAAAATATAGTGTGATGAGAGAAGATATTTTTGTTGCCAGAGTGAACAACAAGTTCTGCTAGTGCATTTCCTTTCATTTGGTCCAAAATCAATCAGATGTACATGTAGTTGCTTTAAACTCAAGCTACCTTAAGAAAGAGGAGCAAAGAAGAAGAAGCATTTTAAATAGGAAAACAGTCAGTATCCTGTTCGAAGCTTTCAAGTTGCAGCCATCTGCCTGTTAACATTCTGCAACTTCTCAGACATCCCTCATCATTGGCACTCTACATTTGGGGTGCTATCACTTTCAAAGTTTACGGACATCTTTCAGACTTTGGCACCTCCATGCTTTATGAAATCTAGTATTGTTTTTCTACATGTATTTTGCAACTCTTAATGAGAGAAATTGAGTAGGAGCCTGGGAAAAATAGAAAATGCAGGATCTGGAAAATCACCCCTGACTTACATTACATGGATTTTGCGTAGAGTTTTGGAACAATGTAGGATGTTGTGTGTAAAGGCATATCCGGAATTAAGCTTTCTGCGGTACCAGTATTATGTTTGAATATACATGACAGTCTCATGCCATGAGAGTAGCAGCATGGTATTTTGTAACACCTTTTGGGAAAGATAGTTTGTCATTGACAGGCTTGTTCAGTTGATGGCTTTGTTTTATGTGTGACCATGCCCAGTACTATGTACACGGGTTGGCTGTTCAGTCACTGCTACATGAAACCCTGCCCTTGAGTATGTTCGTTGGTTGACCGTTGCACTGAACCCTGCAGGACTATGTACGTATACATTACTTGACTGATACATAGAACCTTAACCATCATGCACTATACACAGTGTTTGAATGCTGCATGGACTCTCCTCCATTCCTATGTATATGGTTGAGTGTTGACTTGGGGTGTGTGCTCTGTTGTAGGTCTCGATGCTTGGGATGTTTGTGTTCGCCTCAGAGACAATGGTTTACTTGCAAAGCCAACTCATGGTGACATCATTCGCTTTGCTCCGCCTCTTGTTATAACTGAGGAGCAAATGAAAGAGTGTGTTGAGATCATTCGCAAGACTATTCACGCATGTTATCAATAACCAGACTAACCACAAGAGACTGTTTTTAAACTTTGGAGATTGTTTTCTTTCATCACATAGGAGTTAGTCCCCAAAACATATCACGGGATTCATGGAAAAATTCTTCTCTAATCTCTCCTCCATCATTGGTGGATTTTGTTTCTGTTCAGTTTAGCCGCAACTGGTGTTATAGACTGCAGAAAGATTTTTAGTTTACTACGCATGGATTATTTTATTTTATTTCATTTTGTTCGTTTATTGTTTTGTCTGTTCTCTCTCTCAGACTTTCCTACTCTTGGAAGTTTTGTCCTCTTTTCCCAAGTATAGACAAGACAAACTTGCAAATCATGTCACATGCTTGCCTGTAACTTGGGTTTCAGGTTCTTTTCCTGTCCAATGCTCAGCATAGCGTAGCTCATACTAGTGCACAATTTTGCTGATTTTTGTGGATTGTTCTTTCAGGAATATAAGAAGGCATTCAGTAGAACTGCATGAAAGCTCGACTTTCACACCAATTGTTGAATGATCAAAGGGAGGATGTGCTCATTATGAGATCATGGAAAGGCTACAACAAAATCTATCCTGGCACACGGCAGAGTTCAATGATCTTTGCAACTGTCTAGTCCGCATGGTGCTGCTCATGGTTGAACTGCCCTCTGGTGTATGTACTAGTACTAGTGAGGCATCAAGTTGTGACACTAACAGAACCGTTCATTCGTAATGGGAAACTCTGAGCATAGAGCAGCTGTTACAAATATAAGCCAATAAACCTGTCAGCGCAGGTTTATCATGATGTTCCGAGTCTCTACTTTGGCCCCATCAAGGTTTCAAGTTTAGCAATTTATAAGGGTGCACTTCCACACGTCAAAAAATCGCGTAAACAGAAAAAATAAACCTGTCAGCGCAGATTTATCATGATGTTCCGAGTCTCTACTTTGGCCCCATCAAGGTTTCAAGTTTAGCAATTTTAAACGGTCCACTTTCACTATATATATAGCTACGTCGAAAATTCGCTTTAACAGAAAATCGCATAGCAACCCTCACGTGACCAGAAAACGTTCGAAAACGCGGGCTGACGTGGTGACGCGTTGACGCGAGGCCTGGAGGGGGGGGGGGGATATACTGTACATGTAAAACGTTTTCTTCGTTTCGTTTTGTGTTCGTTTTTCCTAGATAGAGGTCGATTCGTTTACGATCCGATGACGAGTGTATTACGTCAAATGTTTATCATGCCTGGTCATACCTCTTAGCCATATATGGAAACTTAAGCATGCATCTTGCGCGCGTGTGTGAACCAAGCGAATTAAAATGGAAGTGCACGTCACTGAATAGACTGGGATAAACCGTCCATCGCGTGACCTCCGTCAACATCAAAGAAAACGTATGCATGTGCGTAGTGGAAGTGTGCCCTATAAGTTTGGGGTAAGGCAAAATGAGAAAGTTTTACAAGCACGCTATTCAAGTTTATATAGGTTTTTGCAGGGAAATTTTCAGAACTTGGACGACCCAGGTCCTCGATTCACAACATAATTGTAGTAAATTTCTACCTGAACATCTATTTTCCCACATGGCTAATTTTTTGAACAGCCGCGAGAGTGGCCTTGTGAATTTACTGAAATTTATTGCTTGCTTTACAGCAATGCGCACTGTGTGGAGCCCTTTTTTAAGTTTCAGAAGTCAAGCAATCTCTTCTTCAAGGCAAAGTCAAAATGCAATTGACTATGATGTGGCACTATCTAAAACAGGCAAACTGTGAAAGCCATTGAAATACTTGAGCCACAAAGTCGCCAGCAGGGACTCGGCGACTGGGTTTGCACAGATTGCAACAAGGTGCAGCCTGTGCTGTTGGCTTCCACTGTGCTCCAGGGTAGTACAAAGGAAAAGCAGTCTAAATTTGAACGCTCATAGTGTACGTAGTATACACGTAGCTTAGAGTAGACCTCGCTCTAGATCTGCCATATGGCACCAGATCCCACTAAATACGTTACACTTCCGTCATTGTAGACAAGCGCGTCAGAGCGAGAGTTCACAGTAGTTACAAGTTGCGGTGATCTCCGGATCTACGGTAGGCAAAAACTTGAAAAAGGGGCTCTGCTCAAGTTGCAGGGCGTTTCTTAGTGCTTAGCGTTTGGTTAACTGAGAAAGCATTTCGCTTTCAGGAAGACGCCCTTTTCTCAAGTACGGTCAGACATGGCGATCGACCTGAAGACCAACGGGAAGGCTATGCTGGCCGCGTTCGAAGACGTTGTCAGTGACAAAAGTGCTAATGACTGGTGAGGAAAGGCGCCGTAGCAGTACATGAAATTGTTGCTGCGAGACCGCAAATTGACCGTCAGAATTGCCTGCTTTCCCAGGGTTGTTTTTGGCTACCAGAAGAACAGCAACACGCTAAAAGTTCAGGAAACTGGAGGTACGAACTGTTCTTTTCATCCAGTCTAATAGAAGAGCCTCTCTGACACTCATGTATACTCATGATCAGTGCCGACTGCTACGTACATCTTGGAGGCTTTGCAGATATCTATCTTCCGGCACTACGAACTGTTCTTTTCATCCAGTCTAATAGAAGAGCCTCTCTGACACTCATGTATACTCATAACCAGTGCCGACTGCTACGTACATCTTCGAGGCTTTGCAGATATCCATCTTCACTAGGTTCACCATTCAGTTGGAGTAAAGGTAGTCTACGACGTTGCCAGTGATTAGAGGAGAGCCATCCGTATGTGTTCTGTGTGGGGTGTGGCCCGGCCATTCAGCAGGGTGCATTCTTCAAGCCGATATCGGTCCGGGTGGGCCATCAGAAAAAAGCTGGTCTACCGTTTAGTTCCTGGAATTATCAACTGATCCGCGGCGTATTGCAAGACCGCAGCACCATATACACTGAGAACCGGTTCGGTTTGGCTTATGATTTCAAGTTTCTAGTGCATAGAATTATATAATGCCGAAAGTGCTATGGCAGATCCTCTGTGATATTACTGAAAAACACCACTAACCAGCCCTCGAGCCTGTAGTAGGTTCGGTACAGTCGAAGATTCGGTATAGTTCTTGTCAGTTTACGGGGTGAATATTTGCATGAGAACACTTTAGAGCACATACCGGTTTGCTACTCCGTGAAAATATGGAGGCATTGACTATTGTCTATATTGAGTACCCACTGCCAAAAACTCTGACATAATATCAGTGGCTAAATCATCATGATTTTTTTAACCAACGTGTTACTGCAAAACGGGAAATTTTTGTAGGTGGAATTTTTTACCAAATTTTTGTGAATGGATGGTAATCATGAAATACTGGTAAGACGTGCAAAATCAGACTCTAAAATGTTTCAGGCCATACTGTGCTGGATGGATTCCAAGCCTTGTGTAATATCACAAAAATAAGCCATCACGAAATAGGCTGGTTTGCCAAGAACATGAACAAGGCCAACTGCGAAAATTTCCCACTTTACAGTAACTTACAGAACAAGACATCATGGACTTTCTGCATGAAGGGCCTCAAGTATCATCACACAAAAAAAGGCTGACTGCAATGGACATAAACAGGTATAATAGCGGCAACCATTTTGCACTTGACTTGCACATGCATCACCCTGTGCACTTGCTTAGAGCTTCAGTTGGCATTCTGTGGGTTTGGTTTTCTACTACTGTAGGGCTGAAATAAATCAGCTAAAGCTTTAAAGATTCAAGTCAGCAGTTGATTCGAAAGAGGTTTCTTTTTTTTTTTGATTCAACATTGAAATCAAATTGCCACTTATCCTGGTTGACATCATCCAGCCTGAGCCATAATACAATGCATTTGACACAGATTACTGTTGGTTACTATTGTGTATTGCATAGTCATCAAACCATGACGCAACAGACTGCACTGTCTACTTGTAGCACTCTATGTGTGTATACTTGTGCAAAAGGTAGTTAGTTGCAGATCACTTCCTTGACAATGTAGCTATGTAAACTTGCAACCCATGCTCTTGTATGGCTAGACTATCTACTACTATAAGTATATGAAACCAGAACTGAAACCAGAAAATGTTGATGCCATTATATGTATACAAATTTAGAACATCCCATCTGGAATCCCTGTTTCAACTCGACCCTCTTGTACATAGCCCACCAAGATCCACAAAGCAAGAAAGAAAAAGGAGCCACAGGATTTTTTTGCCACAGCAGCCAAAGAAAAAGGCCCAGCTGCCTAAGTTGGCCATTGATCGAGAGGAACGCTATCAGGACCTCTAAAATTGTTCAGATCTTATTCAAATTTTTGACTAGAGTAGTCACTCAGTGCTACATGACATGTGTAGTCAGCTCTTTGTGCAACTGTGTGGTTATTCAGTGAACTTTGCTGGAAATTTGTCTCAATACTCTGATGTGCAAAATACAGCAGTGTAAAGCAAATTGTGCCTTGTGAAGGTTAAGAAGCTCGTATGCTGCCATGGAAATGTGAGAAGTTCCATCTGAGTTGTGTTAGACTTGGATTCCAGCCACTAATTTATGATTCATATTCAGTGTTGTGATGTTTCATTTCAACCGTATTTCCCACCCAATCGCACCCGTACTTTCTGCTATTAAGATGTGTTATGATCATATCTTGTCCGTCATTTTTTTTTTCATTAAATTATTTCTCCGGTTTCACTTTGACAGATACATTCTGATGTTATTGGCTTTTGCGCCTTACAATACATATACAGGGGCTGGGGTGCATGGCAGGTATGACTTGTGACAAGCAAACCAGCATGCCATCATGTTTAGAAGCCTGTTGTTTCAGCTGATGCACCATTGTAGCACCTTCCCAGCTGACCAGACAGGGTTAGGCAGTAACACCATTACCAGCAGCACCATCCTGCTTCAAGCAGCAGCTGGCACAGTAGTGCTTGTCTTTCACTTTAAGCTGTCCTGCTTCAGCGGTTGGTGGGAACATGCAGTAGCACTCTTGTCTTGCAACTAGCACCCTCCGCACAGCCCAGCATACACTTAGTGGGCATCAAACGGGGCTTTAGTCTTTACAAATGGTGCACACCCATAGAACCCTCACAGGCCCTACATATATATGCATCCTGAGCCCAGACCCAGGGAAGTCTTTCCCAATCCAAGAGAGTTGGAGAGATTGACACTATGCTGGTACACATACAAGAAATGTATAAAGGTATGGGACAACCATGGCCTTGTGATCAGCCTGTCCATCACTGGAGGGATGTACGCTAAACACGCTCATACAGAAAACTACATAAATACTCGGTATGTGTAACACACCCATAAAGTATGGAATGCATGCCCAGTAATGTTTGTAGGAACCCTCTCAGTCCCTTCGAGCATGACTGGGTTAATAACGCCACTTTCCGCCAGCCCCAGTATGCATGCAGGCTGTAAGTAAGTATTAAGTTATCAACCCTTATTTATGTGGCACACTGTGTGTGTTTGTGCAGAAGATGGTCTTGATGAGATGGTTGATGAGCTTGGTGGCAGTAAAGCTGTTTATGCTATTCTCAAAGTTAAGGATCCTAATTCTGGCCTGAACAAGCTCGTCCAGATCAACTGGGTGAGTCACAGCAAATTGCCTTAATTGTTTCATACAAGAATGAGTGACTGTACAACTAAGCATTTCCTATTTTACTTTCGCTAACCACTGCGATGATGCACCTACAGGCAAAACGTGTGTAAGGCAACCACCCTAGGGACCGACGCAAAGCAGTCTGCTTAGGCAGGTGGTCTCTGACTCTTTATCATTCCAATGCAAACCAGCCATAGCCAGATGTGCAGAATTTACATACACTATGCACACATGCCAATTGATACATACACTATGCACACATGCCAATTGATCTCAACGAGCAGTTTTCAAAAGAAAATGATTGAGCAATGGCCAGTGGCCGCCGGTCACTTTGGTTGGATGATGGTCTTAACAAGTTGATTTTGTTTGCAGACCTGTCTGTGTCTATGATTTTTGTGGTTGCCTTAGCAGAGTTTACCCATAAACAGAATGGAACAATGGGGGCATTCCTCTGCATGGAGCTTAATTACATGTAAACTGCTGCATACATATTAGATACAATATTGCACACATGAGAAACTACCAACTGCAAGCTTGGAAACACTTGTGACATTGCTCATGAATAGTGTGACACCATGGGAATCACAGCCTTGATAGAAAGTTGTTTCATTCATACATTCCAGCCTTCATTTGCATCTCTTTTCTAATGACTAATGTGAAAAGGTATACTTTATATTTGCAGCAGTATGTCTGTTATTAAGAACTCTGTATACTTGTTCATTGCTCATTGTTTTAGATGGGTGAGGCGCTGCCTGCCAGTCGCAAGGGTGTTGTTCAGCGTCACGTTAATGATGTAGAACAATTTTTCAAGGTATGTTGTTGTTCATGCACTGTTGTGAGCTCTAAGAGAGAGAGAGAGAGAGAGAGTTCATTTCGTTTTGTGGGAAGATGTGTTTTGAAGATACTGTTTTCTCTCTAGGGA
>JAOWAW010159289.1:0-18005 GCA_028565695.1 Nicola tetela | reverse complement strand
TTTATTTATTTATTTATTTTTTAATGACAAGACCCTTTAGGAGGGCATCTCCATTTTTTTGCTTTTGTACTCCCTGTAGACTCTCCTTTCAATGACAATACTCCTTATTAGAAAAATAGAGAGTTGGCCCATACACCCACCTTGGGTAGAACGAGCTACAGAAAAAGCAGAAAAGCAACTAGATGTTCTACAAGGTATTGTATAGGTGCGGTGGCATACAGAAAATAAAAAAAGAATGGATGCCTCCATGGGTCTTGTCATAGAAAAAAGAAAAAAAGGAGCGAACCAGCGGAAGGAAAGGGAAGAAGTGGAGATCTGAGCCAAGTGGCGTTAAAACAAGAGTGGAAGATGGAGTAGGAACAGAGAGTAGCAAGATGAGATAGGTCAGAGCGAAGGTATTTTGGAGAGAAGATTTAGGTAGAAGAATAAAGACAAGAGTATTGAGATCTGAGTTAGAGATGAAACCACAGGAACCAATTTCAAATAAGTAAAACTTAAGGGTGTAAGAGGAACGTACTTTTGTCTTTTCTAGTTTTTTTTCTCATTGTACAGCAGGCCTGATGATTAGCAGCTGGCTGAAGAGGCATAAACATAGAATTTTCATTTTTCTCAATCTGTTTTACTTCTTGTAAGTCACCATACCTATACAATACATCTCATAGAACATCTACTTGCTCTTCAGCAGGGTTTTTCTGTTGCTGATTCTATTTGAGGTGGGTGTAGAGGGCAACTCTCTGTTTTTCTAATAAAGAGTATTGTTGCCACAAGCAGAGAAATCAGAAGCACCAGTTACTAACGGAATGACAAAGATGAGACAGAGAAGGCTCTAGCAAGCTTCAGAATTAAAAATACAGATCGCTGGGTCACTGTTTTCCCTTGGTATCTCCTTGAAGTGACTGCCGGATTGACTTTTTGCAGTGCGCAGGAAACGCTCTAAGAAATCCTCAAAATAAGATCAGCATGGAACCATACCATAATTTTATTATGATCATGGCAGTTTGCAGTTGCCATCCATCAAGGACTGCGTCACAACAGCCTTTCTTCTCAATTACTGGCAGCACTGGCAAATCCCAAATGCAATGCCAACCACCTGGCCACTGCCTCCAAACTGATTGTTTTTTGTTTTGATGAATGTTTTTTTCTTTGCCCTCCCTCATTGATTTCAGCAGGAATGGGTGACAAGAAACATATAATTAAAATGCATCGGCCTAACAAAGGATCACACGGGTTATCTGAAACAAGTCTTTTTTACCGGTTTGCCTTGAGTAATGTAAAGAATACAGTAATGTCAAAACATTATGTTAACACAATGATGGGACCACCAAGGGACTGTTTTTGTGTTCTTTGGTGATTCAGTTGGGTTTGTTTGGGTCTGTGTTTTTAATTGTACATCATTTTCACACGTTTTTTTTCTTTAATACCAATATAGCATTGTAAAAAAGTCTCTTATTTCAGAACACACATGTTCAACAAAGCATCATCAAAACTCCATAGTACCATAGACTCAAAACATGAGTGGATTGAACTCCAATTGATAGACTACCCTATTTCTAACCGTTTAGGTAGATCACGGTAGAGCTGTGCAAACTTTGTGGAAACTTGCTTTTGCTGGTGTAGTTATGAGATGTGTCGTTAATACTAGTAGTTACGTCATTGCACTATAAATTGTTATGGTCACCCATAAAGGATTACAAACCGGAGACATGCCGGCAAGTTTTTGCTTTTAGGGGATAGCAGGACATATTACCTCGTAGAGCACTACTGTATTATACCACGTCAGTGCAGTAGGACATGTACCTTACTTCTGCCCATAGCAAACATACAAATCTACTGGAAGATCTAAAATCTACACATCAGAAAAGCGGCTGTCGCAGACGCTTCTCCATTGTTAGTCAGCAACTATTGTCTATCAATAGCAGATAGGAGACGGGGTGAACGTGCAGAAAATGCAGACAAGCCAAAGCCCGTCCTATGTGCCTACCATATCCCAAGCCCGGCAAACGTAAAACTTGAAAGATCGACACAACAACCGACACTTACCTCTGACACAACTTCTGGGGAAGACGGTGGGATAACCTACGAAGCAAATGACAGCAACGAGGAATCATAAGAGCCATCATCTTCAACACGCACCCGATCAGGAACTGACCGTCAACGACACGCGATATACGGTGTGACCTTCCGGCGCCCTCTTTGTCTGTGGGATATTAAAGACACGAAGGACACCTTGCTGATCCACAGGAGGAGGCGATCCCTCCGCCATTGGCCATCCAACAATGAGGAGGGTTGTAGCCGGCCAGGCACCCTTGATGCACTTGTACTCCTCCGCCTAATGCCCATGCAGCACCCGTCAGCCTCACCAGAAGCCAGTGTACAGCAGCTCCGATGCATGTGCTCTTTTGCGGTCTACGGCGCGTGCGTGCATTCGAAAGTTCGCTGAACGAGCGTAAAACCATCATGACAACGAACTGGCATGATCGATCTATCGATCGGGCCGCAGGGTCGAGCCGTGCAGTTGCTCCGGACGCGTAGCACCAGTCACTTATTGATTTCAACTTACATGCTTTTCCAACCGCCCAAACTCAAAAAATAAGAGCTTCCAGGTTTTACTTAGTTGGTTCAGGCCTGCAGGTTAACCTACAAAAGTGGAGTGAAATAATCATCTCAAGGGCTTTCTTTGGGAGTGAAAATGGGACTCCTAACAATATTGAGGAAAATGAAGCAGAAGGAGAAAGAGGTCCGCTTGCTGATGCTGTAGGTCGCCTTTGTGTATGTACTCTGTCCGGGGTTATATGACTGGCACTGTCGTCTGGTTGTGAACGTTGGGGATTCATCCATTTCGCCTTCCAGGGGGTTGGATAACGCCGGCAAGACTACCATACTGAAGAAGTTTAATGGAGAACCTGTGGATACCATATCACCCACGCTGGGCTTCAATATCAAGACACTGGAACACCGTGGGTAAGTCATGAATTTGCCTTGTTAATTAAAAGGGAGAACCAAAGGCTCTTACCTTAAAAGCAACAACCAGTTCATACGGGTGCATCCTACTGAGGAATTTTCTGCCTTGATGTCAAAGAGACCATACTAGTAGATGAAAGTCTGCTTGTAAGGGAGAAATAATAAGGCATCAGAGCTACGCCACCGGCTCTGCTGACTGGATAATTTCAAACTTCTTATATCCGGTTGTGTGTAATTTAGTGTAGTTTATAGAGCTCCCTTCTCCCTCCTTTTCTTCCTGATCACCACTCCTATAACCATATTCACAGTAGTTAATGCCCATTCAGTTGTTTTGTTTTTTTTTCTTTTCTACATCGACATTCGTCTGGTTGCCTTTTTGTTGGTTCCTAAGTGTCAGTTATATGCCTTTTTTGGTGTTTTCTTCAACCTGATTTGTTATCCCTCTTACTTGCTTTCTCCTGCGTTTTTTTTTTCCATACACAGTCCCACCAGCGTGCCTCAGCTGTCGTGAATGATAATAATTACTGTATTAGAAACACTTTTCTGTAAATCATACATGTAATTGAATTGCATGCTCTGCTGTCATGCATCCAGGTTCAAGTTGAACATGTGGGATGTGGGTGGCCAGAAGTCTCTCCGGTCATATTGGCGAAACTACTTTGAAAGTACTGATGGTTTGATCTGGGTTGTGGACAGCGCTGACCAAAGGCGACTTGATGACTGCCAGGAAGAGCTTCATAAGCTCATTCAGGAGGAGGTGAGCATTGTAGCAAGAAGAACTTGCTACATGATCTGTGTTTGAATATCACTAGTAAGCATGTTGCTGAATTTGCAGGGTTTTTTTGTCACTATGGAATATCGTGGAAAAAATAAGAGCAGAAGAGCACTCACAATGCAGTTCTTTTCTAGTTCCACCTCATAGCTTATATGGCAAGGGAATTATGACTAGGATGCTATACCTAGTTTTGAGGGGATGTTACTAGTATATTGTATATTTTCACAGGTGCTCCTGTTTAGGAGATCTCAAGTATACTTTTATCAGCTGGTACATGTACATACTTGGTGAAGGCTTTGGGAAATAGCAATTCAACTTTGGGGAATAGATAAACTCAATCTTCTTTCTAGTGAACCCCCAAAAATAGCAAGGCATGACATTTTCCCTGTTTCACAGCCTTTATCATCTCTTGGTATATGTTGGACTGTGTTATTTGGCCGAGTCTCTTGTTTGTGGACACTTGTCCTTGTGTTTATTCCTGCTTCTGTCATTTTGGACAGCGGTTAATGGGTGCATCATTGCTGATATTTGCCAACAAGCAAGACCTTGCCGGTGCATTGCCAGTTGAGACAATCCAAGAGGTTGGTGATTTGTTCGTGTGAAGGCTCTTGAGGTGAATTCTTTCGCACAATTATTGTTTGGCTGATTGTCAAATTATACTTATATCACACTTGTCTGTCACTGCTGAATTGCTTCTTGGCCTAATTTTTGCACTGGTATTTGTTTTTCTTTGCAACCAATAATTGTTCAAGTGACCGTAGGATGGTTGGGTAGGGGGAATTTTTTTTGTTGGAGCGAGAACTTGGAGCTATGCAGGGTATGACTAACAGAACTCTCTTTTTGTGGTAGGTGTTGGAGCTCAGCAAGATAACCACACATCACTGGCAGGTGCTTCCTTGCAGTGCCATCCAAGGCCAGAACCTGCTTGAGGGTATGGACTGGGTCATAACTGACATAGCATCACGAGTATTTACCATGGATTAGCAAGACAGCAAAATGGTTGAGGACATCTATCTTCTTGAGCGAAACACCTCGCTCTGAATCTTAGCACTATTGCCACCCTGTCAACTCTCCCATTGTGGACAAGCAGAACAAGACTAGGATAAGATGATGTATAGCACAGCCTCTGCTGTCAGACGCAGTGAAGTTGTTTGCGTGGATATCACTCAATTGATCTGGCCAAACCAGCGGCCTGTAGGTGGCAGCTGGCTTCAATGTGTCAGCAGAAGACCTTTGTGGCATACTATTTAAGTTCATTACTTTTTTATGGGTTCCACTGTTTTTGCTTTGTTATCGTTTTTTTTTCACAGAACACATTTTTTCTTTACACTGAATTGTGTGAGCCTTACTGTTGCAATGACAAAACTGACAAGATACAGTCTTTTGATTCATACTGCATCCACATCACTGTTCTGCTGCTGTTGGTTTCTCCTTGGCTACAGACATCTATGCCACTTCCTCCATCAACTCTCTCTCTCTCTTTCTCTCTCTCTCTCTCTCTCTCTCTTTCTCTCTCTCTCTCTCTCTCTCTCTCTCTCTCTCTCTCTCTCTCTCTTTCTCTCTCTTCCCCCTTGCACTCTTCCTTCAACACTTGATAATCCATAACAAAAAGTGACTTACTTTCCTGGGATAATTTTTTCATCCAAAATTGCATTTTCTCACAATGTTTTAACTTAATCTAAGCAATTTGTTACTGTTAAGAAATAAAGCCAGACTGCTCTATTGTGTGCATTGTGAGGAGAATAGAACATGCTGGTTGCAACTTTTGAAGAAGTAATGCTCTTTATTAGAATATCTTTGTATCCTTGTGCCTGTGGTATTGAAGGGCACCTGGTGAGTGGTGACCAAGTAGCTGTGTAACACACTGGTCAGTGTATGCACTTCTCAAGATGCCATAGTCAAGTTTATCATCAGTGAAAAACATGCATGACTGTGATGGCAATGCAGACATGACTTTATCACAGCACCTCGCATGTGCACTGCATGCTGGCCGTTTGTCAAGTGTTGTGAGCATCTGCAATACAATCATGATGATCTTTGCTTCTGCGGTAAGGGAGGCGGCTGGACTGCATTCTGGCTGACCGTACCGGCAGGTTTAGGTGGCAAGGGTGGTGGAGTTGAGTTGTCTGTTGGAGAGAGAAGGATTTTAAAGTCAAGCAGACCATGCATGCTTTATCTTACTCAAGCTAGTTAACACTTGATTGCTAGAAATGGCAGAACTCTGATGGAGTATTCTGGAGCATGCTATTCCACATAGCTCCTGTGATGAGTCTGGGTTAGGGTTTTTCTACCTGCTCAGAAAGTAACATTCTCACGCATGAAATCACACTGGCATAAAATTTGCACACATAAGCGCCCGTGGATTCCATTCAGAGTCGTCCCCTGCTACTTCCAGGCACCTCAAACCCAAACACTGTACTGTGCAGTTCTCTCCACATGCACATGGTTTATAGTCATGTCATGAAAGTACTGGTAGTTGTTAATGTACAGTAGTAGTTTGCACCTCCATGTAGTCCTGTGTTCTTTCTAATTATTTGAGTTACTGCACAAGTGTGTTCAGCTATGTGTAACATTGCCAGGCATCCCTACAATGGCTCTTCTCTCTATGTCATTTCTCCCTGTTCACTTACCACGATCTAAATCTTCATAAATATGTTCTCTCCTCTTTCTTTCCCAGCGAAGGGGTTCACTCTGAAAAGACAATCACAATGACAAGTCATTCAGGTGAAACACACTACACTATCTAGAAAGATATTGTGATCAACATCTAAGCTAGAAAACAACTTTTTTTTGTTTTTGTTTTTTAGATTTTTATCAGTTTATAACAGTTTTTAAGGTGATTCAGCATGCTATTGATATGCTGTGGCAAAACATCTACAATTATTGTTGTAATACTGAAAGGTTTTGAAAGCAAAAAAACATTTATAAATTTCAAATTTGGAAACATTATAAGCTATTTATTTTAGAAACATTGTTTTTAATAGCCCTAGTAACCCTACACATATGTGCAGTAAAACCTGTTTAAAGCAACCACCCAGGCGACTGTGGGGATGTCCCCTTTAATATCCAGGTGTACAAAAATATTCCATGTGGTACGTGTACAGAAAGGCCGGCACTTACATAGTCAATACAAGTGTTTGTGTATCATGTGTAGATGGTACAAGTCTGCCATCTGCAACAAGCCAGACACAGCATGCATGCGGGCCTGCAGGCCTATTTAGACATGTCTGCATGTTGCATGATGGCACAGATGGGTAGGATGTGAATAATTATGATTTCTAAGATCTCTGCGGCATTCTCACAATTTGTTCTGGCCAGTTCCAGTTGCCTTATCCAGGTCATTCGTGCAAAAATGGACCTGAAAAGCCAGTTGCTGCTTGCGTTAGGCAGGTGGTCGCCTTGAACAGGTGAATTTCAATACAAAACAGCCCATGCCAGTAGAAACTGGTCACATTGACAAGGTCCCCTTGACAAGTTTTACTGTGCTGTACATCCACATATTTTGGCTGCTACTAGCTTTTAGAAATTCATTTCTAACAAACGCCCTAAAAGTTTCTTGCCTTTGAAAGTTTCCAGGGGTACAGAGTAGCGTACAAGTGTGCATTATCATAGTGATTTTACTGCTGTATTGAGTCACCTCTAATAAAGAAAAGATACCATGTTGCAACCAGGCTAAATTCGTTGAGTATGCGGCTGAAGCTACCTTTCATGCGCCAGCATGTGTGTGCATGCGTAAATCTCATGCTATGAGTACCTCCTGAATTGCCGACTGCAGGCTAGAAAGGCGGCATACTTTGCCACTGATGGCGTTCTTGACCGGAAAGGTGTGATTCAGTGGGCCGATAGATGCTGGAACCTTTCCATCACATGTGAATGTCACGTAGCAGTCAGATGGCTGGCCACTTGCTGAGGTAGTCCTGCCTGGCAACTCCCTAGTGATTGGATCGAGTGGTGTGATGTAGCCACGGTGGGCATCAGCAAAACTGTTAAAATCAGGTAATGGTGGTCTGGTCTGGTGGATTCGCAAGACTGACGGTGATGAGCGTGTACGAAAAGCATGAACGGTATGATGCCGCTTTGCTCCATCTGGGAAGTCATGGCGGGGTGCACGTTTCTCCGACCCAGCAATTGTGTTACTGCGAGCTGGGGGCAAGATCTGTGAACCCTTGCCATGCCCAAAAGCCATTGTCATATATCCTTCATCATCACTTTCTTTCTCATCACTGCTCAGAGTGCACTGGCTCAGTTCTGACATGACTCCAGCAGACTCATTGCTGCTGTTACTGCTGCAGCTACTGGGAGTGGCTGCAGTACATGGCCGAACAATCAGGGTTGATGCATAGTGCTCACTGCGACCACTACATGTACTGTGCCCAGAGGTTGTCCGTCTGGCATGTTCTTTCAACTGTGGCACTGGGTTGGCATCACGCAGAGCTCTAGTCTCGCTTGGTTCTGTGTAGATTGGCTCTCCTGATGCATTTGGTCGTGGCACAGCATCTGAACTCCAACTGTGACTACCACAAAGTTGCTTATGTTGAGGGTGGTTCACCCGTGCCCGAGCTGTAAATGTGGCACTTTTTGTGCGACGAAACGCCTCTCCACATGGCTCAAAATTAGTTGGTAGTGTTTGCATCCCAGGCCTTCGCGCACAGGTAGGTGTCTTGCCCTCAGTATCAAAATCACCAGGTTTCATGACCATGTAACCTTCTGGATCAACTTTCTTTTCCACAAACTCTGACTCACCACATCTTTGGTTTTCTTCATCAAATATTGATTGTAACTGAGCTGTTATATAGCCTAGGGAGCGCCGACGAAGGGAGCCATCTTGGCTGCTTTGACTTGACATGCTGTGAATACTTGAACGAGGTGTGGATGGTAGAGATGCGATGGCTTGTGATCGCAGTGCATCATAGCAGTAATCGCAGTCATGCTGCAGCTCACAGATGAATTCGCTTTGTCGTGCAGTGGCCGTCACTGAGGCGTGCAAGAAACCGAGAAGTAACTTGGCAGGATGCCTAGCACCAGCTGTGCATTGTATTAGATAGACACCGCCATCATGTGGCCGACAGTGCTTGCACAGAGTGACAAGCAGAGTGTGCTTGATCGAGTTGATCTTTAGGCCCTTGAGACACAGTAGTGGCCACTCCTCCAGCTGGCTTTCTGTCAGGGGGTGAAGGAGTGACATTGCACCTGCTTGCAGTCGCAGAAGCGCAGGTGTTTGTTGGGCAATGCGTGGTGTATAACCAGTTGCATGTTGGCTTCTTCCCTCTTGCTGTTCATAGGTCACAGCAAACCGGTAACCTTTGCAGAGAGAAGGAGAGATAGATGAATGACTATACAACAGTTCTATTTTCCAGTGGAGTATCACACCATGAAAGGATGAGTTGATGTTTGGTATGTACCAGAAATATTTTATGCTTCATGTTTCATTACCACCTCATTCTGGGCCATGGGTGTGTGTCATGGTTGCCCATGAGTAGATTACTCCTAATGAATGCATGCCATCTACTTTCAGTTTTAGTTTGCCTTACCTTGTGCTAGTGAGGTTGGGGCAAGGACTTGTTTCAAAGCTGCTACCCAGCTCAGCATGGTATGTTCGTCAGGTGTAGCAAAGCTGTGCGTTTGTTTGCAGTGGACTGTAAACTGGAATGTAACGTTTGGTCCGAGTGTGCATGATGATGAGCTGAACGCTGAGGTGACCATCTGATAGCCATCAAGGTTGTAATCTTGAACTTTGCGCTGTGTGTTGTTAGTAACCTTGCTTGTGCGTAGCAAGAGCTCTACCAAGTTGGAAGAAGATTGGCAACATAGCACATTATACTACTGATTAGTTCTGATTGCCAATTTTCACCTAGCTCAGGAATGTAAATTTGGGTGACTACCAGAATACTAGTGTGGCTGTGTGGATGTGCTTATTGATTCTGACTATTTACATGGTGACATGACCTAGTGAACTTCTTCATGACAGCTGTGACCTGTGACAACTTGATGCTCAAGCTACCTTTGAGGATTACACATAACGACGGTGATCATTGTTGAGGCCTTTTTGTGCAATCAGCATTGTAAACGTAAACAACAAAATTTCCGTTCAACTCCCTGTGCCTCAGTACAGGAGCTCATGTTCCACTGTATGGAAACTGTTGGCCGAACAGTTCTGAACTGAGATTTCTTTCATGTACACATACACACGTCATCGCTATGCAGCTTACCGTTCGGTGTGCACGTGACTAACGCGTCCTCCATGCCTTTCCTCAGCCTTGCAAGAAGCAGCCATCGTTGGCTGAGCTTGCTCCGCTACAGTAACAGAAATAATAATAACAATGGGATTTACTCCTAGACACGGTGTCGCAAAGTGATAAACGATGTCAGTAGGAAGTGTGCCAGTTTCACCATCCATTGCTGCATTCCTTCCCAGGCTATAAACAGCGCATGTGCAGCAATGCAGAGCTGGAACAGCGCTACCATGAATGTTCACAGCAATTTTCCAGTCTACAAATAGCACGCTTGTTCCAATCATTGTTCTCATTTTCACTCTCGCTGGGAGAGCATAGCGGATTCGAACCTACAGCGACCAAGCCGCGGCCTAGCAGAATGAAAATCACGCGATCTTTACTGCTCGACCAATATCCACGATATATCCGCCAGTTCAAGAAAAACTGGCTTCATATGCATGCACATGGCGTGCTTTGTGACTTTCGCTCAACACGACGCGATATCCACTGGACGAGACGCGCTACGAGGTGACTACGATCGTGTATGTAGCCTACGGTCGCAACGACCTGAGCTACTAGCCCAGGATTTATTATTCTGAAGTATTACTTGTTCCTTTTGAGAGGGGGAGGGAGGGGGAGGAGATCCCAAACCAAAAGAAACACCGTTCGCCGATAGTTTGGTGGAAATATCCTACACTAATTTTGAGATCACCCCTAATGGCAAAGCGCTCACATTTATCTTGACCGTGCTGAGAGGGCGTCGATGGTTTCGGTTTAAGGTGGCTCGACTCAGTTGTGACATCACAATGGCAACTATAAGATGTCCTGTAAGTTCTGCCATAGTGACTTCATAACTGGGTCGAGCGGCTCGAGCCACGTTAAATTTAACCCCGAGAAAGAAAAATTACGGCCTCGCCGACGTGTTGGAGTGTTGTTCACATTTAAGTTGCAATTACGTGCTGATAGATACTGGCAAAAAGAGCCGTATCATCGGTTATACTAACTAGGATCAGGAAACTTAAAAGTCTAGTAACTTTCGTCGGCGTCGGGGATACCGAATTCGCGACCCGGCTGTCGACGGGCTAAACATGTTTTAGTTGACCCTGGCCTGACCAAGGGCCACTTGATGAACTGTTCTGGTACTGGGTTAACTAGCTCGTCGGTCGGCTGCACGTCGATCGTGGGCCCTATGCTAACACGGGTCGGTGCTCTTAACGAGGTAACTCTTAACCCATTTTTACAAAATTTAATATGGGCTACAAAATGTGGTGCAAATCTTATTTGCAACCGTAGCAATGTACGCTTCCTGTCACGTTGCCAAAAGACTTGCCTCCCAGTTCTCGGGAGACGAAGTCTGACCGCCTGGCCTCTGGCTTTGACGATCACTTGCTTCCTGCAGATGGCGGCACTGGCGTGCAGGAACTCAAGAGGGTTCAAAAAAAACAGCCGCGGACTACCATAGAGCACTTCGATCGGTCTCCTGAGCCCTCCTCGGTGATCAGTGCCTGTGACATTTGAAGAGGTCCTCTTGGCGTCAAAGGGGCTTCTCGCACAAGCCGCGATCATAGAATGCGAAGTTCCTCGCGGCATCTTGCACTCTGCCACAACACGTACACGCCACTAAAATAGTGACTATTGCTCAGCCCAGCACCAGCACGCCACGATCAGCCGGTGCTGAACACCTTATGATCAAAGGCACGGGCAGGACCTGCCAGCGGGACAGTTTATACTTTGCAGTCTAAGTTTTCATGTGGCCCTCGTACCATGCATGCAGCGAGGATACAAGTACAGATATGGTTAACGCGGACTACGATGACTTGAAATTGCACTTTTAATTGAAACGGACTGTAGTGTGTCTTCCTATGTGTACATATGACTTACTGTTCCTAAATTGCTACAGTCCGTTTCAAAATTAATATTAGAGGCGTCTACCGTCAATAGCAGCAAAATCAATATAGCCCAGATGTCTACAATTTTGCACTGCTTGGTCGGAAGTATCATCGGTATGGCGAGCTCCTTTTCTGTGCTTATGCTAATACTAGTAACAGCAATCCACTGCGAGTGCGAAGCTGTTCCCGAAGGCTGGAGCGGTGCCATTTTCAGTTACTAGTAATAAAACTCATGGACTACGGGTAAGATACATAAACATAATCCACCGGTTGGGAACTACTGCGCATGTACATCCATTACCATGATTACCAGTAGGTAATAAGAAGCACCGCCCTGCGCGAACTAGGCCGAGATCGAAACATTTTCAGTAGATGACAGGCTACGATCCAGCGGTTTCATGCATCCGAGGGGCTGAGCCCGGGTTTCCACAAAATTTAACAATGACTTGATTATAGAAATAAGTCAAATACATAATCCCACGCGAGGCGTATCTCTGAATTACTGTGAAGTGTTCGAGACGCATGCAGTGTACGTCTCGGTTCATCTAGCTACGGGCCTATTCACCGGTGCGGCTTAAAGTAGACCTACACGTGGAGTTAGCACTCTCGGCTTACAGAGAAACCTGAAAATTTCACAAAGAGCCTAATAGCTCGGCTGAAATGAAAAGTAAAAGAAACTGATGAAGAAGACGCGTGCCAACACGTGCGCTAGAGTTGCTTACCCCGCCTCGCTGGACAGTCGTTATTGCCACGGGTCCCTCTTTCACCAATTCCCAGAAAGGACCAGCAATGGATGCGACCTTCACCGACGAAGAATGAGCCATGCCTGCTTCTAGCAAGAAAAATCCTGGGACTCTACGTACCTGCAACGAGAGGGTTAAAATCTAAACAGGTACTACGGTGTGGTCACGAAATGCTAGCGGTGGCTTTTGTTAAGGGCAAACTAGCTGGGAGGTTCGATGTCAAGTATGCAGCTCTGTCACACTTCTGTCATTGCCTTAAGCCGGTCGAAGTTAAAAAGGGTCACTTTACGCAACCGTCAGTGATCATGACTGCCGTTATGTCTTCGCTAACTGTGTGCCTTAGGTAACGCCCAAGCACGCAATATGATATCATGCACTTTGAGGGCGCTGGAGAAAGCGCGCATGCACCGGTACCCTAGCAGCTTGTCTACCCTCATACGGAGAAAGTTGATTTGTTCCCCGCCAAGAGCTGTTGACGTAGTAAGATGTTCGCGTGTTCGGTGACCGGTGACGGCATGTCCCGCTTCGTTCCAGACCATTGGCACACGCAACTTGCCGGTGGTTGAATTCGACTTGTAGTACTAAACGTAGTCGAAGCACTTCATTGCATTTCAGGTCGTCTGCCACGTTTATGCACATCTGTGAGAGTGAGAACAACGAGTTGTTCGCGGTAAATATTATCGATTTTAGCGTGCTCTCATCATCGGTGATCTTAGCCTAAACCGAGGGGAGGGCCAAGGAGGTCTGCTGTAGCAATTGTGCATAAATACTGTAATTATTATTAATACTATTAGATATTGGCCGTGATATCGCGTAAAGATTCCCCGATTGTTGTGTTCTCATAGTAGCTATAATCGTTTACTTCGATGGACAGGGGCCGGGCCAACCGGCGCTTTGGGGCACTCGCTTATATATTATAATAACACGGGGCAACTCAACCCCAAAATCAAAATTTCTCCAGCTCGCCTTCTTCCCTCCAGAATGTCTCTGCGCAGAAAAGGGCAGGCCTCGGCCAAATGAACTAGCACGGCTTTTAGCATAATTGGGCGCAAAAAGCGTAATCTAAGGGAAAAAAGCATAATTGAAAATTGGTAGCATAAAATGCAGCAAAATGGGCATATTTGACATATTTTCCTTATGTCGGCCAAGGTGTCGTGCGTATGGCACAGCACGGCATGAATCAGATATGAATTGAGTCACAGTCATGCTGCAGGCATGTTATCAATATAGTCCACCTTGCTCTTCGTGTCAATTGGCTGGTGAACTTATACTTTTCATCTCAGGCCTTACTGTAAAGTCGGGGATAAAAAACAGTTAAAAATAAAATGTTCTTAATGTAGAAAATTCTAGGGTGAAAATGTTGACGTTCTTAATGCTAAATGTAGGGCAGACGTTTTTAGAATTTCACGTTCTTTTACCCCCGACTTTACCGTGTAGTTTAGCGCCGGTCGATAATACTCGATATTCACAAGACACATTATGGTAAACTGTGGATCTGATAAAAAAAAAAAAAAAAAAAAGAAGTATAATGAGACATGTTTCTATGGATAAATCACACTTTTCAAAACAGCATAGTTAGGCAGATTTGTCGGCAGTGGTAATACCAAAGCCTAGCAGCGGGAGTTTAGAGCGGTAGGCTTGGCCGATCGACCGGAAGTGATCTATAAGCTTAGGGAGCCGCGTTGACTACATGCATGTTATGTCACCGGCGCCGCGCTAAGCCTGCCTTGCCTAGCGCCCCTGTTGCGTCAGTAGATCTGCACTGCGCTAAATATCAAGTAATTTAACTTTGATTGAAGTTTGAACCGAGTGCGCGACTTTGAGCGAGACCTGACTTGCAATTGGAGCCCAATGCGGGTGAATATAAAACTCGCGACAGTAGATCTTATCTTCATTGTCTTTATTATCCTCGCGCTCGGTGATGGTGGTAACATCAGCGATACGAGGGTGTTAAAACACAAAAGAAAGAAATCTGACAAAACATAATACAGGGGACTAAGAGAAAACTAAATAAAAGCAAATGAGAATTAGGCTGAGATAGGGCAGGAGGAGGGCACTGTGAAGTTGGAGAAAATATAAATTGAGACCAGTTCAATGGTTCGATGGACAGGATGAACAAGAACATGTACAAGTGCTAGTTAAGGGTTGCAGGTAACTTTAGAAGTTGTTTTAAAGTAGAAAATTTGCGTGTCTTCAGGGAGACTATTAAAGAGTTCAGAAGCGAGAAGAATAAGTGAGCCAGTGTTGATAAATGTTTGTGCATGCAAAGGGAATATCAAACAGGTCAAAAGTGGCATAGAGAATAAGGTGTACGCATGCAATTGTTCAGGTGTCGAGGAACAGTTTTCGTGTGGAGTCAACTACCAAGCTTAAGAGAAGCTAGGTGCAATCTGCAGCATACTTGAGAATAGGTAGTTTTAGTCTTCTAAGGAGATTTGTGTGATTGATGCAGTGCTGGTATTATAAAGAGGTAGACCAACTTTAATTTTTGCTGCATTTCATTGCATTTGCTCTAGCCTGTCTGTAACATGCACAGGCAAGTTACTCCAGGCCACATCAGCATATTCAAGAATCCAGGCTGGATATAGATCGTATAAATGACTAATACTCAGGCTGCTTCAGACAGACTAGACCGAAGACCCGCTTCAATAGACTGAGCATCTTACTGGATTTCAACCTTACACAGTTATTGAGTATTCGTATGAGCCACTCAACGTAAATTGCTTGAAAAGACTAAAACCCAGTTGTCGATGGGTTGCCACAAAGTCAAGCTCCCTTCCATTCCAAGTAATAACTGTATGCCGAGGAAGTTCTTGATATTTCCATTACCTTTGCTTCAGTGTTGGTGTTAGCTGTTCAGAATACTGGCATGGAAGTCAACTGTTAGGCTAGTCCTGGCAACTTGAAGAACTGAGGAAAGCCGGTGCAGCCTGCAGCCTGCAGCAATTACAATTAAGATTTTTAGTTAAGTTAAGTTTTTGATGAAACAAACCAAAGAGTCAGTGAGCCTCAACTTGATGCATTATAGCAAAGGCTTGAGAGAGTAATGTGTCAATGAAAACTTGTCTTCATGTCAGCACTGAAACATTTCACACACAAAGACTTTGAGCCTGATGAAAATTACTTCGGAGGCGATCAGGTCAATTAAATACTCCGTGTACTAATCCTGCCTTGAGACTTTGAAGTGTTCGGTAGGTTACACACAATGACTTGATCAAAGTCGGTGTAAGTTCACCCAGCTTCATACCAGTACACCAATTCTTTTATTTCACTGCAGCTTGAACTAAGGTGTGAGTGTGTGGCTAACAGCTGGAAGAATTTGAAAAAAAAGGCTGGCAAAGGGAAAACCTCACTTTGTCCCTGGTATGGTGGGACACCATGATGCGGCTGAGTCACCGTAAGCCCTCAAACGGTCACTGTGCATATAGTCGACAATGCATCTCTTGCTCTAACTCCGCTCTAATTTTAGAACTAAACAGTGCCATGCATGAACCCAAGGTTCGAATGTGAGTTTTTAGATTCTGAAGAATTGTTTGAGCTCAAATTTTCATCCCACTCATCAAGCTTTTGAAGGGAGTCTTCCCAAAGGAAAATCGGACAATTCGGGTTTGGTAAAATCCATGTACAGTTGTGCGACCGCTCATTAGGGTTACAGTTAGGGTTAGGGTTAGAGTTGTTAGGTTGTGTTTGCGGTCATGCGACTGTATGTGGATTCTAACCTTTTTTTGATCACTCGGAGGAAGGATCCCATCCTATAAATTAATATAAAAATTAATAATAATGATAATTATTTTTAATGTCATATATCAGGAAAGGCTGTTCACACTGGGAGAATCATGTGCATAAGCTCAGGTTGTTGCAAACGTAGGCTACAGGATCATAGTCACCCTGTAGCATCTTTCGCAGTGGATATTGGATAGTGTCGAGTGAAAGTCACAAAGCTTGCCATGAAACCAGTTTTTGAACTGGCAGATTGGTCAAGCGGTTAAGATCACATGATTTTTGTTTCAGCTAGGTGCTTGGTCACCGCAGGTTCAAGTCTGCCATGCGCTCCCAGCCAGAGTAAAGTGAATGAGAAAAATGATTGGTGATAATATTATTAAAAAATTCCATATATACATGTATAGATTGCTTGTGCCATTGTCAGGCCCAAGATCTCAAGCTTACCTCACTCTCCACTTACAGCTGCTTGCATCTCTCAACCTCCCAACCCTGGCCTGGAGATGCTGCATTCATTGTCTGACAGTGTTGTACAAGCTCCACCACAAGCAAGGCCCCCACAACTTCTGTGTGTTCTTTCAAAGCCTGCATCATCCACTCTGCCCGTATTTTGCACTAGCTCTCAGCATAGCCATTTGTTCCCTGCTGTCCGTAACATGTGTCATTTGAGCCTTCATTCTGTGCACAGTGGTCCCTGAATGGAACAGTCTACCATCTGACATTATCAATAGCACTGCTACGACATCATTTACGTCTCACTTATATTCCTTGTTTTCTAGTGAGAAGTTTTCTCTTGGTTTCTAAACTATTTAGCTGATACCATCATCATTATACATGCACACACATGCACACACACACACACACACACACACACACACACACACACACACCAATCAGAAAAGCTCCTTGATTAGCCATGACTACTGGGCAATCTTGTATAAACAAATCTCTGATAATAGTTTAATGATGATTATAATGTATATTTTTATTTTTATAGGAGTATGAATGATAAACCACATTACTATTTTTTTTTTAATCATAAAATGTTTATCTATGAAATAATCAAAATCTGCCATGACTTTCATACAAATATTTGTTTATAATTAATTTTGTTCATTTTTTTACCGGGATTCCTTTCCGAAGCTAAGCAGCAATCGGTAGTTTACTCAGTTTGCTCTCAAGCCAGGAAGGTGGTCAACCTAAAAACTGCTGCATAGCAACCACTGCTCATGCCCAGGCAAACATACATGTACATACCACGTTTTTTTCATTAATAGAAAGACCATGTATAGGCGTGTATAAAGGGTAGATCTACTCTAGATCTGCTCCCCGGCACTCTCCCCGGTATAGATTGCGCTCTGTTGAGCTGCGCTGAAGTAGGTCGTGCTCTGTTGAGCCGCGCTGAAGTAGGTCGTGTTCTGTTGAGCCGCGCTGAAGTGGGGAACAACCCCTGCAGACGTATGCTCCACTTCAGCGCTGCTCAACAGACCGCGATCCACTTCAGCGTAGCTCAATGGAGCGCATCTCGATGGCCACCTGCTCCAACACAGCGTTCCCCAATTCAGCGACGAGAAGCCCCTATTCAGTGCGGTTCAAGAGAGCGCAATCCAAAATTAGCGCAACCCAACAGAGCGCTCCTCAATTCAGCGACAATATGCCCGCCCCTATTCAGCGCGGCTCAAGAGGGCGTGACCCAGAATCGGCG